>JAPMUY010001604.1:0-95000 GCA_026901105.3 Galaxias olidus | reverse complement strand
TGGCCCTGCCCTGGACCAAAAACCGCCTGCGGGCCCTGAGCGACACGTTGCCGCTGAAGAAGCGGCGGGCGGCGGCCGCGGCGGACAAGCCGCCGGAGAGCGACGACGAGGAGATGAAGGAGGCGGCGGGGTCGCTCCTCCACCTGGCCGGAGTCAGGGCCTGTCTCAATAACATCACCAACCGCACCGCCAAGGGGCAGAAGGAGCAGAAAGAGGCCCTCAGAAACTAACACACACACACACACACACACACACACACACACACTCTCACACACACACACACCGAGCGATAGAGAACACAGGCAAACACCCTCATACATTTTTTAACTTTGAATTAAAAATACACGGTCGCATATTTGCCTGCCCATACACTTTCATGCAAAAAAAAAGCAAACACATACACATGCCAAGAGGTAAAATTCCTAAGCATTAGTCTCAAAAGACATTTATTCTCATCTATCTTTCTATCTCCAGGGCATTAGGTAAATCCTACTTATTTGTGGCAATATCAAAAATCTCTGTTTTCCTATATGTTCAACAACACTAACTCTAATGGGTAATTAATTCTCATGTGTCCTTGCTTTGTTTATTTGTGTGAAGGGGATGAAAGCCATAGAAAAAAAACGTTTTTTTTTTGTTCTTAATTTGGGTAAAATATGACAGATTTGGAAAAAAGAGGAGTTTAGCAACAGTGGGTGGTCGTCTGTATCATCTAAACGTTCGTGTGTCTATGTGAACCTGTAGCAATCTTCCAGCGGTGGTAGCAGTAAAGTTGAGCCAATGACTCTGACTAACGACCGTTTTAGAACTGTCCTTGCCTTTTCGACTCACAGCAGTTCTACATGAGCACAAATGCGAGATTGTGCCAAAGACGAGCGACTGGCTGTGCACGTTTTCCTGTAGCCGTAGTGACGACTAAAAAGGAACAGCATAAGGCAGTCATGAAAGGTCATGAAAGGTTGTCTTAGACCAAGAGAAGAATGACCCCAAAATGTCAAAAAATTGTAAAATCCAATGTGATTTCTTTTGATCATGCACTTCTGATTAATTTACATCACCGATATTTGACTGAAAAGGATCTTGGGGGATAGTTTATTAGCACTCATAGTATTTAAGAATAGTTTATTATCAGATCATGAATCATGTTATAGCATGTGGAGATAGTTTTAATTACGTGCCGGGTAAGAGGCAATATTTTCACCATTTTGTTTCATGTTGCCTAATGTAAACATCCCATAAAGTTTCAAAACCAAGAGGGAGTTCTTGTGACACGTAACTGTCCCACCATGGGCAGTGCTATTTGAGTCGGCTGAACACAAGCCGTTATTGCACTCTCAGATACTCTTGCAATGCATCATGGGTTAATCGCTCCTAATCTCTCCTTTTGAGTTTGACTCAAATAACCCTTTCCCATGCGGGCTCAACCTGGGTATATTTTGTAGATAGCATGAGCTCATTCTAGGCTACACAATTCTATGAAACGTCCCTTAGACTCTTCCAGTATTTCTCTTCCATACATGTGGACACCTGGTATATATAAATATAGCTACCTGATGCTACAACACCTGCCTATTCATTTTACAGAGTCAAAAACTATATACATAACTGTGGATTTGTTGATGTTTCTTGCATTTATGTTTGTAATGTTCTCCCTCCCTCTACCCTCATATAAAGATATAAGCAATTTGTCCTGTCTGGACAACTCTGTAAAAAGGTTAGAAAATATTTTATTTTTTCTTTCTTAATTGAAGCAATTTGACCTGCAGGACTTTCTCAGTTATATTGCATGGGTGCTTGTAAATAAGATAAGAAATACATCTTTTTTTATTCAAAGATCATGTAAGATAAACAATGTATTTAGCATGAAGCATGACTTATTTTCATAAAAACGTAGATCCTAGAGGAAAGAAAAAAAACGTTTTGCCGCCAATTCTTATACCCTCAATTTTGTTGATGTTATTTTGAGTATTTTTTTGGGGGGATTATTACATTGATATTGTATTTGTTTGGAGCGGGCTTTTAAAGACAAATCTTGTTCAGGGAGAAAACATTTGGGGAAATCACTCTGCAATTAGAAGCCCTGCTGCGGGTTTTAGACAGGGCTGAAAGGCCTACATTGTCTTGCTTTTTTGTCTGCTCCTGCCTCTTCAATGATAAACGCATCCTGTTAACCAGCGTGTCCATCAGAACATGTCTGTAGTTCTGTGTGTGTGTGTGTGTGTGTGTGTGTGTGTGTGAGTGAGCGTGCGTGTCCAAAAAAAACTGAAAACATACACCCTTTAACATTGTGCCTGCCTGCCTGCCCTCGTCTTCGTGTCTTTCACACGTTTTCTTTTCTTTTCCTTATTTATGACAGTGTTCTTATTGTTTTTGTGTGTGTGTGTGTGTGTGTGTGTGTGTGTGTGTGTGTGTGTGTGTGTGTGTGTGTGTGTGCGTGTGTGTGTTGCCATTGTTTATATTTTTGTCTACTGCCAGTCTTCATTGTATAGGAATACATTGTGGTGTAACTTTGTCACTTGGAAATCCTTTTGTTTTATTTTATTTTTGTTTGGAATGCTGATTAGTTCCTACAGTCAGACCTCTACTGGCTCGCTGTACCGGGTTGTTATCAAACTGTTTTGGTGAAGGTCGCATATTAGCCTCAGCATGTACGTGTAGATATGTGTGTCCCAGCTATAGCCAGTGTTCATTGGCACTTTACTTTGGATAGATATGAGGAGCAGTGAGGAAAGAGCCCAGGCATTTTCCTAAAATATCTCATCTAAAGACGTATTACAATTATGACACTGCCTGCCACTATACGATGAACGCCTGTAAAAAAGGAAACTACACAGATTGTTCCCTTTCAATTCAAGAGACGTTTAATTCGATGCTTTCCGTATACCTTCTGAGAGGCCGGGGATGGTTTGAGTTTATGTGCAATGGAATGAGCAGAGAGTCAAATGTGGATGGGTGGAGTTGGGAATGACGTTGAGCGAGAGGGAGCCAGACAGGCCAACAACAGCACATGTTCGAGTTCCATTCGTTTAGTGTCCGTCTTTTGTCACAACCCTGTAAGCACGCCTCGTCGGCAACGTCTAGCCTGCCAATGCCGAACATGTAAAACGCACACTGTCTGTTTATGTCTTCCTGTGTCGTCCCCGCTACGAACTCTATAGGCAAGATCCCACAGGCCAGGTCAAGCACTCCTGTTATATTTACAGTAACAATCCACCGCGATGGTGACTAATATGTGTTCCGTTGGCAGAGGAATGTCAGAGAGAATGTTTTTGCTTTAGCAACCCCCTTTCCAGCCGTGACTCACTCAGTGGCATGCAGTGAAAGGTGAACCTCTGACCCAGGGGTGCTTGAAAAATAGAACTACACAGAAAACATGACATTAAAAGGAAAAAAAAAGAGAGCTTCACTGCCTGAAAAGTCTGAGAGTGAGACATGAAATGTGTGTGTTTTAAACTAACCTGTCCTGCCAAACATACCTTGCTATACTATAAAATGGCAGCAATGTTTCTTTTATTTGTTGAGTGCTTTCATTGTTTGTGTTTTGTTTACTCTGACAAGAACTTCTTTACAATACTGCCATTATTTTCTGGTGACTATATGAGATGAGTGTTTGAAAGCCATAGGATAGAGATGTCAAAATGCAAAAATATTATTGATCTGTGAGATGTAATGCAGAGTGCAACCAGGTGTTGGTTTTTAATGGATTTTCAATTATTTCCTTGTTGTGCAATCATATTGCCAAAGAACGATTTTCAAACTATCTCATCAATACATGTAAATATCAACGTTGTCTAATACCGTGGCAAAAAAATTATAAATGTTGTTTTTTCTTTTCCATTTTTCTGAAAAATACAATAAGGTTTATGTGATGTATTGTCTTCCAGTTGCAATAATAAAAAAAAATACAAGTTGCCATTTTCTTAAATTGTTTCTTATTTAAAATACCTTCTGATGGCAAAATGTAGTAATCAACTTGAAATTAACCTGATCTCACCCTCTTCCCAATGGATTCTCTAGTTTGCTCCCAAGACTGACCTCAATCATTAACCTTGAATATTAACACCAACAAAGGTCTTTTTCATAACAAGCCCCCTTTCTTCCAACTAATTATTAATTTACGTCCCCTAATCATTGGAGGCCCATGCATCTTATTAAAGTAGGACACGGTTGTCCTTTGAGAAAGTGGTAGGGAATCAGTTAAGTGCACTATTGAGTTCCTTAATGCCTTTCAATCTTTAGGGTTGCCATTTTGGAGCCATGTGGCAGTGCAAGCCCATTCATAATTAAAGTCAGGATAGGCTTAATCACGAGCCACTGCCTCCCTGCGCGCTCTGCCTCCACAACTGGAGCCAGCTCCTCTGTTGCTATGCAACTGCAGCAACGAAAGGAAAGAAAGTGCGCATTCTGTACATCTTTAAGGGCCATCACTCCGCACTGAGTTGAAGGCAGACACTCAAAAGGTGGCGGCGTTCGTTTGATAAAAGAACACAATGTCTGCTAATGTCTGACTGCTAACGTTTGCATCTGTGTCGCAATAGTCTCTTAAGTTACTTTTTGGTGAAAGTATCTCACGCTATTCTTGTTCTAAAGATATGAGAATGTGAATTTGTGTTAACAAAATGTATCTAAATTGTTCTATGATTATTAATAATTTAACGGAAACAAACCAAGATTATACTGAGAATGGTGACAATGGCAGAGTGACTCAAAGGGAAGAGAAGGTGGAGAGACCAGTGTTAACTTGATTGATGCAGAGTGAGCTGTGTGCTCCACGCTCCATATCATCCACAAAATGTCCATTGAGGCAAGTTACCATGGAGACAGAAGTGGAGGTAAGGCTCTCTCGCAGGCTCCTATGTTCCAAGTATTTGTGCTTTAAAGGAATTTTCTCCTGAGGGGCTTGATTGTTTTTGGACCGGTCAAGGCACTCAGGAAAAATTGCTTGTACTGGTTTAAAATATTAACCTTTCAAGTTTCATAGAGTGGCTAAAAAAAAAAAAAAAAAAAAAAAAAAAAGACATCCTCTCACCTTGCTATAAGTAAGGGGGATGTGGGTCACCAACACATGGGAAAATAAAAAAAATAAATTGAAGTGCTGTGTGGTGTGATCACACTCTTGTGGTGCAACTTAGTTACTACATGTTTTTTTTTTACCATAGCGACACAAAAACCCTAGCATATACTCTGCAGGTACACCATGGACTTGGCGTAAAATAATACCAATAAGAGGACTAAGAAACTAAAATAAATAAATTGGACTTACTTATATTACCTCAGCCTGGCCACAACTACCTGTGTAATGACCCAACGTGACATGCATAGCTCTGTGTTTAAGGCACCCTGTAGGAGAAAGACAAATAGACTATAACTTTGTTTCTACCCACTCAACTAAAACAAAGCAAATGCTTTGTAAAAAAAACAAAAATCCCTGATTCTAATGTTTTCTTTAAATGTTATTCATATTAGACATTTGAATGCACGTATTAAGTTCAGCAAACTGTCGGCAAGAAGGTTATGGTACAGTTTAAACCTTGCCATAACCTTCTCGCCTACAATTTCCCTAACTGTAACCTTTTAGAGAAATATTAAATATGAAAAATGGCCGGCTGACATCACTGCACAAAGAAATGTACAGGATTCAGTCTTGCTCTGCTGTGCCCAAAAGTTCTCATATGTTTTCTTGGCAGGTGCTGCATTCTTCCTTCAGAGTAAGGAAATTGTAACAAGATCTGCCAGACTGTTGCACTACATATAGCCCATATTTATAAATGTATGTCATTTAAGGTCTAAGTATGCATATGTCTAAGGAAACTGGTGCATGTGGGTCACAGTTGATCGCTCCTGGTTTTGGGAATCTTTTTTACTTGAAAGTTTAGGGGAACAACCACCTAACAGGTCCAAACAATTGGATCCAATACGTCGCTTACTTTGTACAACTACATTTCCCTTTGTTTCGTTTCACTTGCGCACTGTCAAATCTCGCGTAATGACCGGGTTGACCCTGCCCTATGTCTCGCGCACTCGCAGCTTCATCGCTCAGTATATAAAGGAGGACAACGACGAGAGAAGGACGGCTGGGAAAGCAGAGCCCGGGATTGTAAATAAGACCGTGAAAACCTGTGTTTTATTTACAAAAGTTATGCCGGCTACTTCTAAGTATCGTTCCCAGTTGTTTTAGGTCGTTTTTTCAGCAGTTTTCCTCTATTTCTCGCTTGTTTTTCGTGTGGTTTGTACACTACGCGTATAATGGCGAGCTCGGCTAACTCGAACCCAGTGGTAAGATCATTCTAAAAAGGATAGAGAAAAGGGGATGGTGGCAACAACTAGCTAGTAGACTTTAGTTGTCACATAATGCATTTTATTGAGTGATATCTAAGGGTGCATATGAACGTATTTACAAACACGTCAATAACATTTCAATAAAATTTTATCAATCGGCCATTTTAACAAATGCAAAACCATGTTCTCTCCTTTGCTGATAACCAGCTGGCAAGGAAATGAGTCATGGTTTTGTAAAATAGTTATTTATCTCTAGGGTTCAGTTTTGGGGTTGTGTTAGGACTAACAGTTAGCTTGTTCACTACAAAACATTAAACGGTGACATGTTTTGTTTGTAAGCATTTTCATAAAATTAATTTTAATTGCTCTTCTATTAGCCAGTGTTATTTACACTAGGTTTCGTTTCGTGTGGACTAACATTAGTAGCTCGAGACAATTGGAAAAACGTTAAAATTGAGTTGGACATTCAGTTCTCAAGCAAGTGTTTTGCTTTGCATTATCTGAAGTTACTGTTGAAAGCACCTTCTCATTCCAATGTGCAGTTTTGGTAAGCATAGCTTAAATTAACATTTCAGAAGAAAGTCGCTTTATCGTTTAAACAAATTGATCAGGCGCTGTCCCGTCCACCATTCCACGGACAACAAACTGCTCAACAGTAGCTCCCACGACTCTCAAATTTTTGACTCGTTCTTCATTGCTTATTCTCTCATGGTCCCATCGATTACAGCATAGGCTAAATGTACAGCCTAAGTTCACACCCGCAATACACAGGTCCATAATATAACACCATAAAACGACATCCGTACGAGGCAATGGAGCGCAGACCGTTGCTCCGTAAAATGGCTTCCACGACTCTTCTCTCGACGGTTCTGACCCTCCTCCTTTCTGCTGCCTGGTTTTATACAGCCATATTGGCTCTCTAATATAGACTGCCTGGGATGGGAAGGTGCTACTCAACGCTACGTCACTGGCTCTACATATAAACACCAGACCGTGCTTTAAATAGTGGAGCAGAACGGGCTTGCGTAGAGCGAGAGAGGCTGAGGTCTTTCCGTTCTGCGGACACCGGGGATAGTCGGTGCGGATAGCGCACTACAATGGCCCGTGTCGCTTTTTGTTGATGGGACCATCGAATCTTATATGGTTTGAACGCTATTGTGGTACAACTATGGAACTAAAATGTTGGTCGTTGATACCCTAGGCCTTGGTATTTATTTTTAAGGGCTACATATCGGGTTAATACTATGCCCTATTTCTAGCCACGGAATGTTTCTTGTCGCAGCTCAGGCTTGTACTGCCAAGTTTAGTCCTATGTGGGCGAGTCATTGATCACTCTCAGGCGATACACCATATGCGTCTCTAATATTGAATAGATTGCAGTACTAAACTTTTTACCGATATTGTGCAATCGCAGAAAGTAATGTCTGCCTAGATGTGTTGAGTACATCCTGTTGAAGCTTCTTATGCAATGGTTAGCTTTATAGTGTAGTCCTTATTGAGTTTGTATTTGTTTTTTTCATTATTATATCAAAGTGTATAAAAAAATTGAAATCTTATTGCATAACGTGCTTTCTGCAATGTACTGATGTACTTTAGGGATATAATAAATTACCACCTTGCCATTCATATTAAAATGTTCTAAGATATTCAATGAAAGCTGCTAATTTACCTATGTTTTGTTGACAAGGGTATGTTGTTGTTCGCATGCTGCCAAGGGAAGTGTAATTGTTTGTGTAAAATAATCAATACTGATCCCTAGATGAAACCAGAGGCATGTTTGTAGGTGGAACGTATAACCAGTTCCCACAGCCCTAATACAATCATTACATTTAGCTTTATGGGATTTTATTAATCACACAAATGGCATTCGTTTAGAATAGGTTCTATTTCAAAGTGATAATGCAAAGTGCCCAAAACAACCATCGACTGCTTAACAATCTTCATAAGGCCTACACTGTTTGTGTCCTACAACAGTGAACAATAACTTTTTTGCCCTACAACAGTAAAAAAAAATAGTCAATCAACTAGCATGTTAAATTTACTATAATGGACTATTGGTACTAAAACTAAACGTCTCTTCCTAAACTATATTTTAACGTGTGATGTTTTATTCTCCCTTTTAGCCCAAACTGTATAGGTCTGTGATTGAAGATGTGATCAATGAAGTCCGGGAGCTATTCCTGGATGAGGGAGTGGACGAGCAGGTGCTGATGGAGCTCAAAACGGTACGCATCTCAACGCCCCATACCCCCTCCTGTCCCCCATCTTGTTCTGGTACAATCTGCTATGTGTTGTTCTTCACCAAACAAGCATGAGCATGTGCAACATTGAGTTATAGTTTCACACGGATAGATACATTTTCACTATATATGTTTTTAATAATTATAATGTGTAAATTATAGTGCACTAGTCCTTTAATGATACCGCTGTCAGTACTGGATTTAGAGGGTTGGTTATTACATAAGTGGAATTGGGTCAGACTAAGAAGGTCAGCGTTATTAACCTTAACCCTTGGGTTCCCATATGACCCCCAGTTAGCTGCTGGAGTTCTGGTGTAGCCATTGATTTATTACACAGCATATATAGGCCCCTGTTTATTATTTAGTTTATTAGCTTGTTTATATATGGTTAACCAACTGAAATACATTTTTTTAAATTATTATTTATTTATACAGGGGTAACCAACTGAGATCAACTGTTTCTCTCTTGCAGCAGTGTTTACTACCTTTTTTCTTTTATGCTTAAAAACATACACCCCCACCCCCTCTGTCTCCCATCCGTCACCCGCGACAGCTGTGGGAGAACAAGCTGATGCAGTCGAAGGCAGTGGAGGGCTTCCACACGGAGGAGCAGGCGGCTCTCCAGGCCGCACAGCAGCAGCAACAGGCCCAGCAGCAAGTCCAGCAGCAGGTGCACCACGTGCAGCAGATCTCCCAGTCCCAGGCCCAGCAGGTCCTCCTGCCCCCCCAGCAGCAGCACGGTAGGGGCTACTGCTCCCCATCACTCCCGTCTCGGTATCCCGGATTGTCGAGTATGTGCAGTGACCCCCCACCCCTAGATTGCCAAATGAATGTAATATCTATATGTTAAGAGCTTAAGAAAATAACTCAAGATTTCTGTGTTGTATAAATGTTTAGCGTTTTTTTGTTGTTATGTGTAAAGTATTACTAATTATGATTGTGTGTAAATGCTTATAGTAAAGGTTATGCTCTATAAACTGTTAGTGTACTGGCGGCAGCTGCAACCAGATTTAAGTGCTATCCTATTAGTATTATCTGACATTTTATATATATATATTTTTTATGCTGCCCAGATTCTGACAGGCAAATACAAAAATCTGTCAGACAAAGAGTGTGTTGCCAGCTGCTTGTAGATGTGTGTGTAGGTCCAACACTAATGTCAACATGCTTTTCATCTCATCCCTCTCCCTACAGTTCCCCAGCAGCAGGTCATAGTTCAAGATCCCAAGCTCTTGCAGCACATGAGTGCGACGGGGATGGTGAGTAGTAAAGACTGCACCTTTCCCCCTCTGGCCTCTCCCTCACACGTGCTGCGTAACGAAACCCATCCCTTGGTGAGTGGCCAGAGGCGTCTCCGCGGGCGTAAATAACGCAGGCCATGAGCACGGCTGGGAGCAGTCCAGCTGGGGGACAGATGGGAGGACTGGCGAGGGGTTTTCAGAGAGAGGCTGCTCATGACAATGGTTTTGTGTGAGAGCCCTTGGGTTTCAGCCTAGATAACCGGGGCAGATAAAGCAGATACTCTGCACGCTTGTGTTCTCATTCACACTAATTCACTCCCATACACATTCAAACGGTGCGTCTCCTATGTACACACACACTCTCACTCTCGCAGCTTATCTGGTTCTCTCACGCAGCTTTTTATCCTCTCTCTCATCTCCTCTTGGCACGCTCTCTCTCTCTCTCTCTCTCTCTCTCTCTCTCTCTCTCTCTCTCTCTCTCTCTCTCTCTCTCTCTCTCTCCCCCCCGCCACCCTCTCCTCTCCTCCCCAGCCATCTGCTCCTATCGGAAGTCACAATTGTCACTGGGACGCACACACATTCTTTATTTTTATCTTTTTTTTTTCTTTTTTTCTTTCCCTTAGTTCTGTAGTTCTCTCCCCTGTTTGTTTTTGTTTTAACGTGTGTGTGTGTGTGTGTGTGTGTGTGTGTGTGTGTGTGTGTGTGTGTGTGTGTGTGTGTGTGTGTGTGTGTGTGTGTGTGTGTGTGTGTGTGTGTGTGTGTGTGTGTGTGTGTGTGTGTGTGTGTGTGTGATCTCGTTCTTGCCCTCTAGAGTGCAGCAGCCACTGCAGCAACCCTGGCCTTGCCCACGGGAGTGACCCCGTACCAGCAGCTCATCACCAGCCAAGGTGACACACACACACACACACACACATCAGCTCTGTTGTTAGCTTTGTTAAGAATGCCAAAGCTCTTAACAATATTGCAGACAAGATCTCCTTCAGAAGACATTTGGAATGTTAAGTAAGTGTCTGTGCTTTGATATTTATTTCAATAAGATGAATTGAATCAGATACGTTGTCATGTTCTTACATTTTAGTGATCAAATTTTTTTTTGTTTTTTATTAATAATTTATAAATTATTTTTTTATTGGATTATTCCCATTGCTACCTACATTCAACTTGAAACAGTATTGTAGATGAGAAGACTTTTGAAATGTTAAACAAGTGATCACACGGTGACATTTATTTTAATAAGATGTATTTCCTCTTCTTGGGGGTGGACATTAAGTCACACTGATCTTCCTATGTATTTGATCACCATAATGTGTTTGTTATGGAAACGTTTTTCTCCTCTCCACAGGTCAGATCCTGCAGGTGGTGCGAGCGCCCAACGGAGCCCAGTACATCATCCAGCCCCAGCAGCAGATCCAGCTGCTGCAGCAGATGCAGCCTGGCGGTGTGCAGGCCCCCGTCATACAGCAGGTACGCCCCATCACACAGGTAGGTCAAAGGTCAAACAGCCCCACCCCACTACACTGCCAGACTGGGTTATGTGGATAAGGCCTTTATGGGAACTATGAGGCTCCTTTGGTGCAGGTACTACACACAGGGGCTTCTGGTGCAGGTAGAGGGGTCTTGTAGAGGCATGGTCCTCCTGGTGGAGGTAGAGGGGTCTTGTAGAGGCATGGTCTTTCTGGTGGAGGTAGAGAGGTCTTGTGGAGACATGGTCCTTCTGGTGGAGGTAGAGTGATCTTGTGGAGGCATGGTCCTGCTGGTGGATGTACAGTTGTCTTGTAGAGGCATGGTCCTCCTGGTGGAGGTACAGGGTTCTTGTAGAGGCATGGTCCTCCTGGTGGAGGTACAGGGTTCTTGTAGAGGCATGGTCCTCCTGGTGGAGGTACAGGGTTCTTGTAGAGGCATGGTCCTCCTGGTGGAGGTAGAGGGGTCTTGTAGAGGCATGGTCCTCCTGGTGGAGGTAGAGGGGTCTTGTAGAGACGTGGTCCATCTGGTGGAGATACAGGGGTCTTGTAGAGGCATGGTTCTCCTGGTGCAGGTAGAGGGGTCTGGTAGAGGCATGGTCTTTCTGGTAGAGGTAGAGAGGTCTTGTAGAGACATGGTCCTTCTGGTGGAGGTAGAGTGATCTTGTAGAGGCATGGTCCTGCTGGTGGATGTACAGTTGTCTTGTAGAGACGTGGTCCTTCTGGTGCAGGTACAGAGTTCTTGTAGAGGCATGGTCCATCTGGTGTAGGTAGAGGGGTCTTGTAGAGACGTGAGCCTCTTCGTGCAGGTGCGTTGTAGAGGCGTGGTTCTCCTGGTGCAGGTACTGGGAACTCCTATAGCATATAGAAATGTCTGCAGTGACTCTATAGGTGTGTAAACACATTTTGATCCAGATGTAATCGTCTCTTGTGTTTTTTGCCAAGTCCCATACGCTGATCAACCAGGAGACCAAACCAAAACAGTGGCTTCTGCGTCACAACAGGGGCAGAGTCTTTGTTTCCTGTAGCTGGTGTAGTGTGTTACAAACTGTGTGTGTGTGTGTGTGTGTGTGTGTGTGTGTGTGTGTGTGTGTGTGTGTGTGTGTGTGTGTGTGTGTGTGTGTGTTTCTAGGTACTGACCCCTATACAGGGAGGCTTGCCCCAGCAGACAGGAGTCATCATCCAGCCACAGCAGATCGTCCTGGCCGGGAACAAGGTCCAGGGCAACGCACAGGTGAGCAGCGCCACGGCCCTCCTATTAAAGCAGAAGGTGTTACCATACGCTGCAGTCCACATTCCGGATTGTATTTATCACACACGCGTTTAGCAGGTAGACATCATAACAAAATGATAACGAAAAAGTGGTTTTGTGAATCAATATAAGGCCTCGATCAAACTTGCTTGACTTGCACGTTCTAATGGTTTCTCTCTCTCTTTTGTTTGAGTGTCGTGTTCTCAGCGTGTCTCTCTCTCCCTCTTTCCAGGTGATGCAGGCAGCAGCCATGGCCCAGTCAGGCCAGACCGTAGCCCAGGTCCAGCAGCAAGTACAGCAGCAAGTGCAACTGGCCCAGGCCCAGGCCCAGCAGGTCCAGCAGGCCCAGCAGGCCCAGCAGGTCCAGGGCGCAGCTGTACCACAGGGCCAGCAGCAGCAGCAGCCTCCCCAGGCCCAGCAGCCTCCCATGATGCTGCAGGTGGACGGGGCCGGAGACACCTCCTCGGAGGAGGACGAAGACGAGGAGGAGGAGTACGACGAAGACGAGGACGAAGACAAGGATAAGGATGGAGGAGAGGACGGGCAGGTGGAGGAGGTGGGTGGTGGAGTTTGTTGTTTTTGTTGTCGTTTTTGACTCTAACCGGTGAATTGGTTTTGTAAAAAGAAATATTCTTAAGTTAGTCACCCTCTTAAAAATCAACAAACCCAGACGTCTCTACTGTAATCTGCTTATAGTGAGTCATGTGGTGTTCCGTGCCCCTTCACAGGAGCCGCTGAACAGTGGGGATGACGTGAGCGATGAGGAGGACCAAGAATTGTTTGATACAGAGAATGTGGTTGTGTGCCAATATGATAAGGTAAGAACCAGGCGGCCCTTAACCAGCAAACTGTGTGATGGAACAGTGTGCTCAGAAAGTGTTCAGACCCCTTCCCTATTCCCACATTTTTTACATTACAGCCTTATTCTGAAATGGATAATATGAAAAAGATGTGGTTGCATGTGTGGGTCTGAGCCAATTATTTTAGGGGAGGGGCTTCTGGAGACTCTATTTGGGGAGGGTGTATGCAGAAAATTTTCTTCTAAATAGAATGAAAGTTTATGATAGTGTACCCTTGTTGTTGCAATGACCAAAATAATAGAGCTTTGAATGGGAGAAGCAGTAGAGCCTGTTACCAGCGGCAACACTGTTCTGTTCTGAACCCTTTCTGAATGCACACTGCCTCTTGATCTGTGTCGACCCCTAACACCAACACTTTGCGCACCCCCCCATCCCCCTTCCAGATTCACAGGAGCAAGAACAAATGGAAATTCCACCTGAAAGACGGGATTATGAACCTCAACGGCAGAGACTACGTCTTTTCCAAAGCCATCGGAGACGCGGAGTGGTGAAAACAGCACAATGTGGAAGAATCCCCCCCCCCCCTAGGAATCTCTCTGAAACTTTCTGTCTGGTTAGAAAGCAAGACACATCCACTTATCCTGTGACCGGGGACATTTCAGTAGCCCTCTGCTGGGTGACAAGTTAGCAACAACTACGGGACCCCCCCCCCACCCCCCAAATAAACTGTGATATACTGCACCCATGAAAACGGTATCAACACCCAAACAAGCCTGTGTGATACAAGGAGACCACAGTATAGCAAAAGCCCTGGATCCTTTGAGCTGCAGACCTCCTTCTTCTACCCCTCCTTCGTACTGCATTTTACTTCCATTTGAAAAGACCCCCCCCCCTCCCCCCATATAGTTTTAGTGGGACCAGGTAGACCTGACCCCCTGCCCGTGCCCAAATTTAGGGTCATAGGTTAACCACCAAAGCCAGTGAAGGAATAGGGCAGACTCCGAGCTGTCTGCTAAATTGACACCAGAACTTGAAGCAAGTGCCACTTATTCAAGATGGATGCCTTTTTTAAAAGACGGCCGCCAATCGACTTGGTTCTCGTAATGGTTCTAAATCTCGAATACATTTCCCATGATATTTCTGAAGCTGTTAGGATTTATTCTAGTAAGGGGTTCCAGGTATCTAGTTTTCAACTGGTGCCGCTGCATTGAACTGTTTTAATAGCCCCTCATGTTTTAAACATTTTAGGATTTTTATTAAATTTTTTTTGCGTGAAGATAAACGGGGCAAAATGACATTAATGATATCGTAATCATAATGGATTAGAAGCCTGGGCTTTTATTTTCTAACAGTGCTCAATCTACCTGTCTGCTTCTCTGGACTCCAATGCTGAAAGACAAAAAAGTCCAATCGATAAATATGGTAACAAATGTGCAAAATGTCTTTGATCTAGCTGAAGGTTTCCTGTTTGTTTGTATTGGTCGTCTAATGAAGTTCACGCAGCTGTCCGAAGGTTTGCACTGTCAGTGTGTCAATGTCTTAGTGAAAACAGTCACGTTAGTCCACTTCCTGCTAGCTTTTAACCCCGCGTGTCTTGTACGTGTGTGCGTGTGCGTGTGCGTGTGCGTGTGCGTGTGCGTGCGCGTGTGTGTGTGTGTGTGTGTGTGTGTGTGTGTGTGTGTGTGAGAAGCCGCCATCTTTGCATTCAAAAGTCAATTGTTTAGCAGTTCAAAGATTTTGGACACACATCCCTGATGTTACAATACAAAGAATAGATTTGTTTTGTTCCTCTCTTCTCAATAGAATATTGATAGTTCTATATTTATTCCTGAACGCTCAGGCAATTTATTTCCCAGACGGGTTGGAACAAAGGCCGCACCAAACTGTGCTCTTATTCAAAGTGTTCCTTTAATTCTTCTTGTTAGCTACCATACGTCCTCCATCACTTTTATTTTAATCATGTGTTCTTTTGTCTTTTGTTTTTTTTTAATCATCCTGTTTCTTATTTCATGCCATTTTCACTCTGGGCTTTAGTGTTTCTCTGCCATTTGTTTTTAACAGTGCCCCCCCCCCCCCCCCATGTTGCAGATATTTCAAATAAAGTAATGTTTTTTTTTTTTTCAGGATTCTTTTGTTGTTTGCTTCTAGTGCTGTTTTGTTTGGTGTCGTTTGCGTATCTGAAGCAGCAGTAGTGTAGACGTTGTTTTCCAACGCACTGATGAAGCTTTTTTTTGTGGGCGAAGACACAACACAACTTTTCACCCAGCTATAGCAAAAGTCTGGAAACAATGACCATGGCAGGATAAGTAGCATTTCAATGTAACATTTAACGTGGTTTTAAATCCCAGGGTTTCACATCCCGGTCGTCATATCCTATGTGTGCCTTTTGGATATCATTTAGGCTTTCTGGCATTCATGTTTAAAAGATAAGCATGTGATGAAGACTTTCAAAAAATGTTAGACTTTTTTTATAATTATTATCGTTCCATATACCACGTGTTTCAACTACTGTTCAAAGAGCTGTGTATTGTTTGTATCATCCATAAAATAGTTCTTTGTTTTGGTTTTTTAATCGAAGATCTTTGTACATGACCATAACTTGGAAGGCTGTGCTTTGAATACAATTAGAAAGGTAGTATTTTATTGGACAGACCTGTGAGTTTTGCTTTTGCTAAAATTTTCATTAAAGTACTAAAAGTTGTCATCTTTGATTTAACATTTATTCATGCGAATATCTTCAACTACCCTTGTACTATGCATTTTCTTCAGAGGAGGTATCCATTTCATTATGGAACTATACAGCTAAGAATCTGATTCAGTTCTCACTAGACTACATTGGCCTATATAATCCAGAATGATGGTGGTCTGGCTGAATGGGCGTTTTCCCTGCTCCTGCCCTAATTCCTGCCGTGCTTATACAAACCGTGTAGGTCTTCACATGGCCAATTATAAGATAGAGAGAGATGTGATAGGGCTTTGGAACCACTCCCTAGTCATACTAATGAAGAGTTTTCTCCACTGATTGTGAATGGGAGGGATCCGTAATTCTGCAGGAAGGTAATCATAAAAGCGGGCCTGACCACTGATCCTTTTGTCAATTCACTCAAATCCCTCATGATGATCTGTGTAAGGAGTGGGAGAAACAAGTGTGCCGTGAAGTTTAAGATCTCTTGCCAGGTGCATGTGGTTCCCAAATCACACCAAGTGCACTGCAGCTGAGAGCCCCTTGAGTGATCACACGGGAGCAAAGAATGTGCTCCCTCTCTACCACTTCACTTTTTTATGCTCTTTGTTATTTAGAGCTGGTAAATCCCTCCATGCTGGCCTAAACCAAAGTACTCCCAGAACCCAAAGCCTCCTGCCAAGCTGCTTGAGACAGGTCTGGATCAACAGACCAAAACTAAAAGACAGGTCTGTATCAACAGACCAAAACTGAAAGACATGGCTTGGTCAACAGACTAAAACTAAAAGACAGGTTTGTATCTACAGACCAAAACTAAAAGACAGGTCTGTATCAACAGACAAAAACTAAAAGACAGGTCTGGATCGACAGACTAAAACTAACAGACAGGGTCTGTATCAAAAGACCAAAACTAAAAGACAGGGTCTGTATCGACAGACCAAAACTAAAAGACAGGGTCTGTATCGACAGACTAAAACTAAAAGACAGGTCTGTATTGACAGACTAAAACTGAAAGACATGTCTTGGTCGACAGACTAAAACTAAAAGACAGGGTCTGTATCAAAAGACCAAAACTAAAAGACGGGTCTGTATTGACAGACTAAAACTGAAAGACATGTCTTGGTCGACAGACTAAAACTAAAAGACAGGGTCTGTATCAAAAGACCAAAACTAAAAGACGGGTCTGTATTGACAGACTAAAACTGAAAGACATGTCTTGGTCGACAGACTAAAACTAAAAGAAGTGTTAGGTCAACAGACTACGATGTAGAGCAAGGTGCTACGGGCTAGTGGCCATTGGAGTGGCCTCAGAGATGAGGTTTTTATCTCTCAAGAGGAATACCTGGACTCACTGAACCAGGAAGCTGCGTTGGTACGGCAATGACCAAAAATGTCTTCTAGGCATTCACTGCTTCCACAAAAGAATAAGACAATTTAGAACATTTTAATAAGAATAAGCTTTTAGAATTGAATGTATTCTTTTTTTTTTTATTAGAATAATTTTTTGACTTTCTTCTCACTGTATTTGAGTTTTGAAACTCAATATTAATGGCTGGGAACCAGTCCATTGAATGGACCCTGCCCTGCTTATTTGAGGAGAGGCTTGGAAAGGAGTTTATTTTAAAAACGAGGAGAGGAATGGTCAGGCCTGGCAAGCAGGACAAAGAATAACGAAGAATCCGTTTGTTTGACCCTGTTTAGGGCATCTTTCTCCTTTTTTTGGTCAATGTTATGCCATGATAAGAAAACTCTAATATCAATTCCACAAAGTTAGGATATCTGTATAGAAATGAAGGTTCTTATTGCATCTAAATACAGTGTTTTATTGGCTACTATGTGATGCTGCTAACTTGGCTGCAGTATGTATGCGCCCTGCATGCCTATGCTGTTGTTGCGTTGATGATAATTCAAGCGGACTGTCTTTTTGATTGTTAATATGTGCCACTGACGGGAAATCACTGTGGAAAATATGAATCTAACATTAGAGTTAAATCTAGCTGTCAAGATGCCACTTTCAATTCCAGCAACCAGTTCAGTTGAGTTCAGTTTGCACACACTCCATGATAAAACCAGACAGTTCCACAGTGGTGCATATTCTATTTTCCAAGAGAACACATTTAGCAGCCTTTATTTAGCATCGTGGAACAGTCGCATATCTGCAAGGTCTTTTGCAAGAAAGGGTCAGAATTGTTAGAAATAATCTCTTTTGCCAGGAACGTTCTTTCAAAAACGGTCGCAGAGAACAGATGAAATGCTAACCAGATGTTAAGCTGCCACTGACAGAAGGTGTCCTGAAACTGGTAGAAGGTCTATACCTCACAAGTTGCACAGCAAGTTCTCAAATATCAGAACTCTGCTTAGGTAACCCTCTCCCCTGCAAAGCTTTCACAGCTTTCTGCCTCGATTAAATAATTCACTGGCTCCCGTGAAAAGATGGAAAATTATCAGCATCGCCCCAAAAAGTAATGACATTCCAGAAGAGTGAAAAGGTTTGTCTGTCTATCTCTAACTGCAAGTTACTACTGTGTGTTTTCACTAAATTAAATCTTCTACTTTGAGCGGCAGGGAGGTGTTTCTGAAAAATATGACAAGGACAAGAAGAAAAACAAAAGCACATTAAGTTTTAATGAAACTACAAAATGTAATATGCACATCCAGGACAGTTCAGAGTAATTTGAAAATACAAGTCAGAATGTTGAATTTACTTCTGAAAAAAACTACACACGTGTCTGGTTTTTATGTTATAGCTACTTTATATTTTAATGAACATTAGCCAAATTTTCTCAATTAGATGACCAGAATTTTCTAGTTTTAAGTAAACAAATGGAATGTACACAGCATCCCTGTGCCGTTACATGTATTCATATACTAAATATTACATTGACATTATGTATATTTCTTAGAAGCATAAAGAATTGACATTTTTCAATGTGAAAGTCCTGAACCAGCAGGCTGCAGTCACTTTATAAACAATTTGTGCCATAGATTTGTTATCAGAATGACTGTAGTTGTTACTGTCTTGTGCAGAACACGTATTTGTATGTATCTTAAGTTGTGCATGAATATTTACCTACAGCCACATTCTTTGAATGCCAAAAATAAACATGTTCCATGTCAAAGCAACGGACTTTGCTCAACGTGACATGAAGATGATGTGTTGGATTGACTCCTTATATTCTCCATAAACTGGAAATGATTAGTCATAAACGCTGCCAAACTTAGAGATGTAAAAATAAAGAAAACGACATCTAGCTCAAGATACTGGCATGCCAGTTCCCAAATACAGTCCCAGTTTATATTTCAACGTGTGGCTGTTTCTCTCTGTCACTACCCACCAGATCTGACCAGTCAACGGATTCCTCCAGCCCCGTTTTAGTCTCCTGTGTCTAGTGTACGTTTCTCCCCTGGGCCAGGTTCCTGGCTGGCTTGCTGGAGGTCCAGAGGCACCTCTTCTGGGCCGCTTCTCCTGCCCTTCTCCCTGTCCCTCCGCGAGCCCGGCGGGCACGCCGCGCTGCTGCCCTTGGACGACACCGTCTGGCCCCGGAACAACTGCGCCCGCCGCTGGCACAGGCCCACCTTGCTGAGCAGGATGAAGACGTCGCCGCGGAACGCCTTGGTGAAGATGGCGTAGAGGAACGGGTTGGCGCACGAGTTGAGCGGGTAGAAGAGCACCAGCAGGATCTTGGAGTCGGACACGGTGATGAGCGGCCGGTCGAGGGCCGCCGACATGGCGTAGAAGGAGATGGGCGCCATGCACAGGAAGTCGGTGAAGATGAGCACGGCCATGCGCTTGGCGATGTGGGCGTCCCTGGCGTGGGCCGCGCGGTAGTGCGGGTTGCGCACGGCGCAGTAGATCTTCACGTAGCACGCGCAAATGACCAGGAAGGCCAGGATGTTGAGCACCAGCACCGACAGCACGTAGACGCGGGCCGCGGCCGCCTGCGTGTCCATGGGCAGGCAGATGCTGACCTTGCTGTAGCTGCTGACGCCCACCAGGGGGAGCAGCGCCAGCAGCAGGCACAGCAGCCAGCCGGCCAGCATGACGGCGGCGGCGTGGGCCAGGCGCAGCTTCCGGTCCAGCCGCATGGCGAAGGTGATGGCGTGCCAGCGCTCCAGCGTGATGGCGGTCAGCGTGTAGACGGACAGCTCGCTGGCGAACACGGTGAAGAAGCCGGCCAGGGCGCAGCCGGGCCCCGTCTGCCAGTCGATGGCGTGGTTGAAGTACTCGGCGCGCGTGTGCACGTCCACCGAGGCGATGAGCAGCAGGTAGATGCCCATGCAGAGGTCGGCGAAGGCCAGGTGGCACATGAGGAAGCGGGAGACGGACAGCTTGTAGTGGCTGGTGAGGAGCACCAGGAGGGCCAGGGCGTTGCCCAGCACGGCCAGCAGGCTGACCAGCCACACGGACACGCGCAGGAAGCCCAAGCCCATGACGTCCTCGCAGGGGTTGAACGCGTCCGGCGCCGGCGAGCACGTCACCTCCTCGCCCTCCTCGCACATCACGTAGTCGTAGCGAGTGTCAAACTCCTGGCCCGTGTCGTCCTGAGGGTTCTTCAGGGTCTCTCCGAAACCCAGGCTGTCGTCCGGCTGGCCGCCGAAGTAGGCGTGGTAGTGGAGGCTGCTGTGGAACTCGCCTCTCCTCCAATCGGCTTGCTGGTGCTGCTGTTGCTGGGGCAGGTCGAGGGCGTTGCCGCCCTCGTCGCCGGGGTCCTGGTCGGGGTCCTGGTCGGCTAGGTCGGCCCCCGAGACGGCGTCGCTCTGGAAGGTGGGGGATGAGAGGGGGCCGACGGAGCGCTTTTGCCGCTGGTTGAACAGCGCGGACATGTTGCAGATGACGTACTCTAGATATCTGAGTGGTACAAAACAATCACAGATAGATACAGTCGACGCAAGTCAAATTAAGCAAACATTTCAGATTGTTTGACTTTTTTTTTTTCTTTACTTAAAAAATTTCAATCATCCCGATTCCAAAGGGAGGTGCACTCAACAAACACACCCTTGATTTACTGATAAAACACAAAAGAGTCAAGCTTGAGTGCAAAACCTATTTCATACTTCACCGTACTATTATGCTATTTATATATCCAGCTATTCCTGTTTTGAAAGAGTCATTCGTTTAGCTCAACTCTCTTCCTACAATAACAGTGGTGAGTGACAGTAATTAAGGCAGCCGTGGAAGACTTTATAGGTAAACGCGTCAGAGCGTTGACTTCATCTCCGCCAAGATCTACACTGTATAATTGCAGCTGCTCCATGCACTGGCCAATCAGCCATTAATCATCACACCAAAGTGCACAGACTACAGGAGGGTCCACTCTAGCGTTTTATCCACTCTGTGGAGAGTCCATGAATTACCCGTTTTACTGTTCTACAATCTATTTTTTTTTATGCTGAGAAAACGAAATTTTTTCCAAAGCGCACACGTTCTTCAACGTCAACACGGTGGTTAAGATTTCCCTTTATTTCTCACCCTCGCTTCTTCTTGAGGTTCTTGAAGCCGCAGCAGTGGCTGGGGTAGGTGAGGTCCGCCCTGGTCAGGTGTTTGAACGACTTGATTGGCGGGAGCTTCTTCAGGGCCCAGGCCTCGCGAGCCATCAGGTCCCGGAGCGACTCCAGACCGGTGGTCGGCAGGGACGTGACGGCCGTCTGGGAAACGTCGCTGGGGATCAGAGGGGGAAGGAGACAGACTGAGAACTAGGTAGATGCATAGAGAGGGTCAGAGTGAGGATGATGCTCTGTTACCCTGTATCAATGGATTTAATATAGAGTGAGGTGGCAGGGCTTTGGGCTGAGGAAACTAGTATTTTTCTCTTCAAGAGTCTTAGCGGGAGATTTGGTGATGTGTATTATTTATAAAGCAAATGAAAAATCCAGCTGTCCTGAGGAGAAAATAATATTTACTGGAGCTCTCTACTGCACTTTTGTCTAACCTGAGTGTAATAGGGTTCTTCGTCGTTAACCATAGACAAGATGTTGTACCTTTTGTTAAGGACAACTGACCATATGTGTTCAATGACATGAATGATGCTTGTACTGAGAGAAGAGCCAGCTTGCATGATAAAACGTTGCAGTAGTCTGTATGCGTTTCAATATATGGTCATATGGTCAGAGAGTGCCGGTTGGACGGAGATAAAACCACTCCAAAGCTCCATCTGTTTCCTTGCTATCTACGAGCTTTTGTTTTTTACCAATTAAACGTGCTGTTTCTCATTCCACAGCGCCACGGTGCCAGAGCAGGGCCCCGATTGGACGGACACAAACATGAGGTCACGAATCTCACAAACATCCTCTATTCTGGTACTATTGCACACGTACAGGTTCGGGTTATATGGAGGGCAGCGGGCACTTTCCCCCCCGCTTAAACGTCTCCAAATCCTGCAAGCATTTCTTCATCATCTTGCATTACCTCAAAAACGTTCACCCCGCTTAAATTAGTTAATAAGTGTTAATAACAACACGAGCCGAAGTGGCAAATGCTTTTGCGTCCCATCTGGTCTCTCTGTGCACTTGGTTCTCCTCTCCCGCGGGGGAACCGTTGTGCAAGGCTCTCGAAAAACAGAGTGGCTCTGTGACAATCTGATCTGACCACTGGAAGATATTTAGTCCATGATCTCATTGTGGAGGTGACCTCACCCAAGACATGTTCCTCGATGGAGGGGGGCAGAGAGAGAGAGAGAGAGAGAGAGAGAGAGACAGAGAGAGAGAGAGAGAGAGAGAGAGAGAGAGAGAGAGAGAGAGAGAGAGAGAGAGAGAGAGAGAGAGAGAGAGAGAGAGAGAGAGAGAGAGAGAGAGAGAGACAGAGAGAGAGACAGAGAGAGAGAGAGGGAGAGAGAGAGAGAGAGAGAGAGAGAGAGAGAGAGAGAGAGAGAGAGACAGAGAGATGGGGAAAGGATAATTTCAATGGTCTGGTCTTCGCATCAAACACTCCATAAAACGGAAAAGGGGATAATCCAACTCCTAAAAGTCGGAAGTGTCCCTGTCTCACATTCTCTCACACAATCCGTGTCTGATTTCCCCAGTCAGAGGCAGAGTTTTTGCTAACTTATTTTTCTCTGTTTGATGATTCGCTCACATTTCCCAGACAGGTTTCTAGCCCGGTTAGTCTGCACATTATATTAATGAGAAAATGGTTCACTCTGATCCCACTTTTGGCGTGTACGGAAAACCCATTATTATAATACCAGTGAGAAATTGAGGTGATCGTGTGTGTCGGTTCTGCAACCTACATAATACTTAGTTTGACATGTATGTAATACTACAAAGATATGAGTGAAAAAATGAATAATCTGTGAAGTCCATAATCTGTGAGTTATATTTTCCTTATCATTTACTTCCATTTTAGAAGACATAGTACAGCGTCCAAAATTATACTAATAATAATAGAAATAGAAATAACGAAACAATGAAAAACGTAAACAGTCCAAATAGAAAGTGTAGACGTATTCTGCTTGTAGTAGAGGGCAAAAAGCAGTTACAGAAGTAGTCAGACAGTTTGAAACCCCGCTACATCAGGAAGGCTACTTACAGAAGAATGGGCCCGCTGAGGGTGCCAGCAAAAGTCCTTTCATCCATCCTGGTGAGATCCTTGTTCCTGTAAAGGTACCTGAGCAGGGACACACACAGTTCATAGTTAACGGTGAAAACCAATACGACCCATTTCATTCAGTCTAATCAGACAGGCCGACCAGAGAGACACGGTTTCCTCGTTTTTACAAGCCTCGTCCACAGCCGGCTTTTGTGTTTATTTTTCTCCCTGCGTTTGGAAACCAAAAGAAGGCGGATGAAAGTTTGAGTGTTGTTTTAAATCAGGGCAACTTGCAATTGGTGAGGAACACTTCAGAAAAGCCCTTGGGTGGACACACTCCTAGGGTCCCCTTAAATGGAGCAAGGATAACAAGCCGGTGAGGAGGTGTTTGTTTTGGTCTCTGCGCGCGGGGATCGGTTCCCCCCTCGGAGCGTGCCTCCGGGCCAATAGAAACACCCAGGTCAAAACACCCACTGGAGGGACTGACCATTAACTTCCATTAGGAGTCCACCAGGAATAGGGGTGTGGGTGTGGGGTGGGGGAGGGGGTGGGGGGCTGATGGAGCAATATGGGGTCCAGAACTCATTAATGCTTCGAATCCTGACAGAAATAATCGGGAGATGACAAAATTTTGCAATAAAAAAATGGGGTGAAGTGGGACAAAAAAAAAATTTTGACCAAAAAACCGGAGCGCAGGCTTGAGAGTAAAACCACCACCAAACCATCCCATTAAAACAACAAGCTGTAGTCCATGTAGGTGGCTGCCTTTAAACACTTCTATAGAGCATCTGTTAGTCTGTCTGACAGGAAGACCCATTCTGAGAGAAGCAGCTGTGATAGAGCCATGCTCTGCCTGTTAGTGTAGTGTCATTTTCAGTAAGGTAATACATATCACTTACAGATATCTGAAATGGTTTAATCCCAGCCAAAACTAAGTAACTTCATTTTAGGGGGGAAATCGCCGGTGTTACATGATTCATTATCAGATTCATGATTAGCCACAGTGAGAGATATCCGTAGAAGCAACAATAATTCTATGTTCTGTATTAGCTGAAATGAAAATACCCCCCCCCCCCCCCCCCCACAGTCAGACAGTGTTACCATACCATACCAACAGCTAGGTCACCCACTACGATATCTTCAATCATCTTAAAAATAATAGAGATATATCCTGCAATCAGTGTGATTACACAGCATACATGATTTACTGTGGACGATAGCACATCAAATCAATATGACGTTTTTTGACAGCTATTGTTTTGCTTTGTGATGGCCTTATGGGCCTGTGTGTTATTGGTTGTCGTTGTGCAGTACTGACTGGACTATTTCGGTGATAGGACTATGCTTACACTGCGTCCAGCTTGGTTGCATTGAAGGCGTAGGGGTGGATGTCGGTGAAGCCATTACTGTAGAGCATCCTGTGGGATAACAAGATAGCATTGGTTATAGCAGACACCTCCATAAGGTAAAACAAGTCTGTGTACAGAAGAGAAATGTCAGTTGAGGCAATTCGTCTCATTGTGGCTAGAACGGCTGCAGCTTGTTCAGAATGTTGCAGCTAGACGTTTCTCAAAGACCAAAAAATATGATCTCATGACACTAATTAGTCATTTTGTTTCTCTAAATTAAAATCATTTATATTTATTTTCATGGTCTTTTTTCTACTTTGTTTTCTGCTTGCCTTGAGTAAAGTACATTTAATTGCCTTTCTGCATGCAGTGTGCTATACAAATACATCTGATTTGATTTGATTTAATACAATCAGAGACAACATAAAAAAAGGTTAGCAAACACTGAAAATGAAAAGGTAAGTGTTGGCATGTGAGCGTGCTAATTAGCTCTCTATTCACTTTGGTGGTTAGTTAGCATTTGCAACTATAGAGCTCTGTGCACAGGACAAAAATATGTAAATAGTCTCTACAGATTTTCATACTGTACGTTTAATTCCCCGAAAGTGTGGAATATCGCTTAAACTTAAACTGTACACATAGTGAGGAGAAGTAACACAATATATATATTTATAAACACATTTCAGATATTCAATCAGAAAGCGACTAGCATCAAAATAACACAACGTGTACACATAAGTAGGTAAGTAATACTTTTTGTACATATTTCTGTGCGGTTTAATCTGTGTATGTGATTCTGTGGCAATGACCACAGCATTTAATATAGCATATTTTGCTGTGTTACAAAAGTGCCTCCAGTTTTCTGCTGCTCCCAATTTACCCATTTTGGATGTGTGTGCTTGTTTGTTTGTTTGTTTGTTGTGTCCAAAGCTTTATCTGCCAGGGCGACCATGACTTGGCATCTATTTGGATGCTGCCTAATAGTGACTGACTGTCTATGTGTATTTATGTGTTTGTTAGTGTGTGTGTGTGTGTGTGTGTGTGTGTGTGTGTGTGTGTGTGTGGGTGCGTGCCTACATACACAGTCAGCACATCGTTGGTGATGCCGTGGAACGAGTTGGCCGGGATTTGAGTGATGTACGGGTGATCAGCAATTTCCCTGAGAGTGAGAGAGAAGATGAGAGAGAGAGAGAGAGAGGGGAAATGATGCTGTGCGGAGATTACAGATGTCTCACTGGAGGGTGACAAGAGGAATGCAGTCGTAACACACGTTCACTCAGACAGCGGTGACAGCGGAGGAAAGTCTAAATGGAAAAATGACCGTCTGAAGATAGAGATTTAGTGGCTATCTCTGAGATTGCTTCTATGGCATGTAGCACACACACACACACACACACACACACACACACACACACACACACACACATTTGCCAGGAGAGACTAACAGATAGAGAGACATACACAAAAACAAACACACACTTCGGAAATATGGGAGGGAAGACAGGCAGAGATAGGACACACAAACGCAAGCATGCAAAGTGCCACACACATACAGTATATACAAAATAATGACTTACATAGGTCTAAGAAATGTGAATGTGTACTCACAGTATAAAGTTCATGACATTTGAGTGGATGCTTCTCAGATCAGGAAACGTGGTCAGACCGGTGTTGAGAATCCCTCTGAAAAAGACGGGACCAGAAACAAGCAAGTCAGATACATTATAAACACAAACATATTCTAAAACATATTCAACATATTTGTGGCAATTCCGTTAGTTGCTGAAATTAGAAGGTTTGACCAACTTTTAAATCTCTAATAGACTATACGAATTTAAAAAAAGTACGCATTTTTAATTAATAAAAAATTATTTTAAAAGATTACGTACAGGTATTCTAGATTGGGAAGGTTCTTAAATGCCTCTGGATCAATGTGTGACAGACTCTTTGCATTTCGTATCTCTCTGAAAAGCAGACACACAAGAACACACAAGCATAAGTCCAAACCTTTTATCTGCCCTCTTAGAAGTAATATTCAGACACACACACACACACACACACACACACACACACACACACACACACACACACACACACACACGTCCTCTTAGATCGCTGAAGCTAAAACCTGCTTACAGAACAGGGCAAGGTGCATGTCGGTGCGCGAGGGAAAGTCTTCCTCGCAGCCAAGTCCGGAAGTATAGTTCAATTAGGGTTTCATTAGCGTGTTTACCCAGGCCAGCCCTGGTCTGAGGCAAGGCCAAGGGCCTACAGAGGAGCCCTCTTTGCTCTGGATCCTGTAGCCTGGCACTTGTTCACACACCTGGGGGAAACTACACTCTGCACCCCGGCGAACGTGTCTGGACCACGGGACGGCCAATGTGAGTGTGTGTGTGTGTGTGTGTGTGTGTGTGTGTGTGTGTGTGTGTGTGTGTATCTACGCAGTGAACCGCCTTTACTCCTACGACCCCTTCAACCACTCCCTTGGCTCCAGCTTCGTACCGGTTGGCTGGAGGAGCCGCCGCGGTCAGCTGACAGGAAGTGCTACGTTAATTTGCGTCCCAGCCCAGATGGAAACCTGAGAGAGATGCTATTATTTGTGGTATGGCACTCCATTGGACCAATCAGTGGCAAGCAGGCAACTGGAGAGCCGTTCCAAACAGCTGAACTGACTTTAGCTCTACATTGATTGTAGAAAAAATTCTTTTAACTGTTTGTGCCTAAGCTTCCCTAGTTTTTGCTCTGGAAGAGGATTGGTAACAAACATACTTCCAAGGGGAAAAAGAGGCTATCAGACTTCATATTCATAATGTGTCGTCCAAGCGGTTTAATTCTGTCTTCAATTAAAACGTGGATTGAGCATGAAAAGGCACACATCGGTGGCAGGTTGACTGCCCACCTAACGTGGTTGTTATGGTTCTCTGTTTAGACCAGACCCAGTGATGATAGACAGGACATGTCCTTCTTTTTACCAGAATCATGACATGAAGGACTACTCAAACTGAGCTCTCAGACATAGCAAACATGCTGCGTCTATACAATGTTGGTCAGCCAAGAGGTAGCACTCCCATGCTATATGTTTTGTTTGGTGTGACAGTTCTGTGAAGCACCATCTTCCTGATCCCTTGTCACTTACATGTGGGTGACTTTCTTCAGGTTGAAAAAGGCGTGCCTCTCCAACCTCTGCAATGTCATGTCCACAGATATGTATCTGAAATAAATGAACATATATGCATCAAAAGTGTGTCCATATTTAAAACTGTAGGGTTTCCATGTAAAAGGAACCACGATGACGTAGTAATGATCTCACCATACTCTCAATATGAATGTTTTTACAAGAATGTCTTTTAATAAAGCAGATTAGCACACGTTCCAGGTAATGTGTCACAGCTGTAGGCTACACGGATCGGATCTGTTTTGATACCAAAGTGTGTGGTTCTTCGAATTGTCCTTCAGGCATTATAGTTTGACCCCAGTCAGCCTTGCCTACTGCCCACCTTAGCGTAAGCTTCTAAAGTCATGTATAATTTTACAGGTATGCGCCCTACATCTCAATTACCCCGGTCATCAGCGTTTGCACTCTCATTTGTTATTACTTGGGTACTACTGTGGACCCATATTGCTCTAAAAACAAACTGTGGACTTCACTGCAGACCACAGCCTAACTGAAAGAAATGGCACCTCTGAATCTACTCCCTGAGTAAAAAAAGAATTCAGACTGCACTTTATACTATACCAGGCCTTTTTTAAATATGGGGAATTTATTATTACTGAAAATACCCTTTTGAGACTGTGCTGGACACGTGTATGGATGGAATGGGTCTGTAGATGTTCCAAAACTATTACATAAAAGTGAGATGGCGTGCGTTGAGGCGAAGGCCGCCGCCGACTGCAACGTTGAACACTGGGACAGGATGACGGAAACTTCTCCGTCCACAGCCACCTCTGTGTCTATCCGAGCGTGACTTGGACTCGGCCTGCAGCGGGCCTCCCAAGCCGGGAACCAGGGGCCGACGGTGTATTTATCCACAGTCTCCAGCACCTCTGCAGCCCAGAGACCGAGAGCAGAACCGGCCCCCTCCTCCAAAAAAGATCTGAGCTGAAATACCTCGCCGCAGCATGGGCCCTTTCTGCGGTCAGATCGGCCGCATTCCTGTTCCAGGAACGTATTAGCGCTTCCAACGGAAGCAGACGGAGGTGACACTGAACAGACTGCATATCATCCTCCGCTGGGTGGAGGGCAGAGGGAACGAGAAAAGAAAACCTTGGGATTCTGATGTTTTTGACATTTTTCTGCGTGGCCAGGAGATTCCAAACAAAGGCACGGCAGGTGGCTAGGGGTTGGCTTGGTTTTAGTAGATGGAACACAGGGAGAGGTCAATACAGAGGAGAATAAGGTGGAGGTAAATATTAGGTCGGTGTCCTGTTGACAAGCTTACAGAATGGAACACATTTTGAAAGGGAGCTAATATTATCATTGAACTTCTCCAAGCATACTCTTTAATACGGCAAAACATAACGCAGTCCACAGAGTGGAAGAGTTCATTGAAAAAATTACTCACATCCTTGAAATGTTGACCATGTTGGAAAAGGCGTCTACCGTCACGGAGGTGAGCCGGGTCTCCAGCAGCCATCTATTAAAATGAATAAATCAATAAATAAACAAATGTCAGCTTTTCAGGCATGCATCAATAATACAAAACCTTGTTGCTGATAAACTTTGAACCCTGATATGCACTACATTATTTTTTCAACAGTGTGTGGTTGAATTTCAGGCAATTCAACCTAAGCAAACATATTTCTGAGTAATGCATAAAGACTGGATATCAAATAAAGATAGACAATCCTCAATTGACTGAAGATTAAAAAAAAGAAAAGAATACACACATTTGGTATGGCAATTTTCTTGTAGAATCACGCAATTCTCATGTTCCACCCGAAGATGAACAGTCAAAACATTTACAACTTGCGATGTTTTGGTTACTATGTTGTCCTCTAGGTCTGGCTGAACGTGGGGAAGGGGTGAAAACAAAGCCAGAGGCCTGGCTGGACTTGGACCCTGAGCCAAGCCAAGCAACGTCTGGGGATCCTTATCTGACCAGGCGGAGAGTCACCGACTGGGCTTCATTTAAACACAAACATCACATTCTACAGTCGCACCAGGACCAGTGTCGCTAGTGTGTGGCCTGTTAACTTGTCCTGTTTTTTAACATGCATATATTTGTAAGAATTTCATTATGAAATAGCCATCGCAACAAAGGCTTTTTAACAACATAACTTTGCCAGAAGAGTGCCTTGGACCTTCTTTATTTTTTGCCCCATAGCTCTATTGCTTTAACATTACAGTGTATACCAGCAATTATATGGAGACCAAGGAGGATAAGACTGCTCGATTAGTCATGCTACTTATTCTCCTTTTACACATCAAGGAATGTAATTAATGCAGCAAGGAGCATAAGATGTGTAGCAACTCGAGACCATTCTTTTTCAAAACGCTAGACTACACTGTAATGGGAAGATCAGTTTTTCCTCCACAAGCTCTGCAGACTTCAAGGCCACTTCACTGTCCTGGAGTGGCTGCATGAACCACCTGCACCTTTTGACTGCAACTTGATCCGATCCTCTTTCAGTCGGACTGCCTTGATCTTTGCAACCACACAGTGCTATAATTATTTTTGAATAAGATTGTTTTTTTCGTGAGTGAGTCAACGTGTGTATGTGTGTGTGTGTGTGTGTGTGTGTGTGTGTGTGTGTGTGTGTGTGTGTGTGTGTGTGTGTGTGATAGAGCGAGAGAGGGAGGGAGCGAAAGAGGGAGAGAGAGAGAGAAAGAGAGAGACACTGTCACACAATCAGGTGAAACAATAGACCAATTCAAGGCTATAGATCTGGTTGCTAGCGTGGCACTTTGTCGATAGTAGTCCGACAGGAGCACGGTGCACGTTTTGACAAACTCAAACAAACACAGTGTGACAAGGTGCAGGCCTCGCCACCAAACACCCTCCTTTGTTTCTGCCGCTGCGTGTCTGCCTCAAACCCATATAATATGCACGCACTTCCCAGGGCCACAGAGAGGGAGGCTGAACCTGCCTGTCCGTCGGGCTCTAAGGGGAAAATTACTCCTTTAATTTGTCGTTCCGAGATGAAGCTGTGCAAACAAACATGTTTAGAAAATGAGAAAATTTGTGAACTGGGGGGGAAAACCGACGTAATTCTGAACGGTGTCAGAGAACAACTGGGGAGCCAGGTCTGTAATTACAGTGGGACCTTCTCAATCGAAACGCATAACAATTTGTGGTGAGGGGGTAGTTAAAAGATTTGGCAGCGTTTCAGTCAAGGAATACCGTGATAAGTATAGGGACATGTTAACATACACATTTACTACTGTAACATCATTCTAAAGGTGCTCCTAATGGAAAAGCATATCCAAATCCTGAAATTGTCCCTAATCAGGACCCTTGTTTATGAAGAGCTGAGTTCCTCAGTTTTTGTCCATTCTCTTGAGATCCTACAAATTTAGATCCCATTTGGGGCAGGCCAAAGCAACACTCCATACATCATCAGCTACTCAACGGAGACCTCACACTTGACTGTACTTCTCACTAGCAATGACCTAATCCTGTTGAATGCAGAATGGTGTAATTCTGCCCTGGCACAAATAATTAGCTTAACAGCGGTCATTATTTCCATTAATCATGACAGTTAATGAAGTTACTCCACCTCTAATGTTTTCAATAAGACTGAGCTCTCGTCAGCGGCAATAAAATGACTTAGGGATTCCATTTGTATAGGTTGATTGCCTGATTTGATGGCTAACTATTTCCAATCAAGGATGGGGCTGAAAAACAATTGATTCCTGCAATCATTCTTCTCTTCTCATTTAAAGATTTATACAAAAAAACAGGCATTTTCAAAAGACTGGAACTATTGTGGTCTTTTTCCCTTTCTCAAAGTTTTTTTTCACCACTTCTTGATTATTCTCAAATGGCACACACACACACACACACACACACTCACACTCCCCCCCTCTCTCTCTCTCCGGGTGTTTGAAAAATGTGCTGTAAAAAGTAAATATTGTATTTGAACGCATCAACCAGCAGACGCAGCGTGTGGAGCAGGAGGGAGCCAGTAGTCACGCTATGAAGGCTTTCAAGAGTGTCCGTGCTTTCCTTTCCATCCCAGCGTCTCCACAACACGAGTCGACCTGCACAAATACACCCACATGAGTCGACCTGCACAAATACACCCACATGAGTCGACCTACACAAATACACCTACATGAGTCAACCTGCACAAATACACCTACATGGGACGACCTGCACAAATACACCCACATGAGTCAACCTGCACAAATACACCCACATGAGTCGACCTGCACAAATACACCTACATGGGACGACCTGCACAAATACACCCACATGAGTCGACCTGCACAAATACACCTACATGAGTCAACCTGCACAAATACACCTACATGAGTCGACCTGCACAAATACACCTACATGAGTCAACCTGCACAAATACACCCACATGAATCGACCTGCACAAATACACCCACATGAGTCAAGCTGCACAAATACACCCACATGAGTCGACCTGCACAAATACACCTACATGAGTCAACCTGCACAAATACACCCACATGAGTCGACCTGCACAAATACACCTACATGAGTCGACCTGCACAAATACACCTACATGAGTCGACCTGCACAAATACACCTACATGGGTCGACCTGCACAAATACACCTACATGAGTCAACCTGCACAAATACACCTACATGAGTCAACCTGCACAAATACACCTACATGATCGACCTGCACAGATACACCTACATGAGTCAACCTGCACAAATACACTCACATGAGTTGACCTGAACAAATACACCTACATGAGTCAACCTGCACAAATACACCCACATGGGCAGGACTGCACAAATACACCTACATGGGTTGACCTACACAAATACACCCACATGGGGTAGATCTGCACAAATACACCCACATGAGTCGACCTACACAAATACACCCAGAAGAACAGGCAGACTACTTTTCATTCTGTATGACAAACACATTCATAAAGCCATAGCCCTTTAAGCTGGAATCTGCACAGGTTGTACATACACTATCAAAAAGTACAACAGAATGCTGCTTGTGAGAAAGTACCGGTAAGCGAGTGGGGTCGAGTGTATATATTAACTACGTGGCTGATTGAATATGTAAGGTTAGGCGCCCCAAACGATGCTCTGTTGTGACAATGACAACCGGGATCGGGCACAGGTCAGCTCGTTTCAACCCCACACACTAGACCTCGGTCACCGAGGTCATCCTTCGAATAAGGTCAGTTCACCCACAAGCTTCAAAACATCCCTATCACATACTAACTTATAGACAAACTCACTCACATACACACACACACACACACACACACACACACACACACACACACACACACACACACAAAGTAGTCTGCCAGACAGCTAGCCAAAGTGCATGTCTATTTTAGTCCCAAGTCGTTCTTGGGATTGATATTACAAGGGCCTTAATGGCCATTTTCTTTTTTTGCGTGTGTGTGTGTGTTTCTGATGATAAAGAATGCGGCGGCTTTGCAGAGGTGTCTGCAGGCAGGGGTGCCTGAATTGAAGCAACGGCGTGGGGCACAATCCTTTGTGATAAGGAGCTGCGTGAGATGACGTGTCGACGAGAGGGTGAGAGGCGGTCGCACGACAAGGGGACCGGTGAAGCCGTGATGGAATGTTCTCCATGGAGCGGGAGAGAAAACAAAGGTGGGGGAGAGAATGTTCTCCGTGGAGCGGGAGAGATGACGAAGGTGGGGGAGAGAATGTTCTCCGTGGAGCGGGAGAGATGACGAAGGTGGGGGAGAGAATGTTCTCCGTGGAGCGGGAGAGATGACGAAGGTGGGGGAGAGAATGTTCTCCGTGGAGCGGGAGAGAAAACGAAGGTGGGGGAGAGAATGTTCTCCGTGGAGCGGGAGAGAAAACGAAGGTGGGGGAGAGAATGTTCTCCGTGGAGCGGGAGAGAAAACGAAGGTGGGGGAGAGAATGTTCTCCATGGAGCGGGAGAGAAAACGAACGTGGGGGAGAGAATGTTCTCCGTGGAGCGGGAGAGAAAACGAACGTGGGGGAGAGAATGTTCTCCGTGGAGCGGGAGAGAAAACGAACGTGGGGGAGAGAATGTTCTCCGTGGAGCGGGAGAGAAAACGAACGTGGGGGAGAGAATGTTCTCCGTGGAGCGGGAGAGAAAACGAAGGTGGGGGAGAGAATGTTCTCCATGGAGCGGGAGAGAAAACGAAGGTGGGGGAGAGAATGTTCTCCGTGGAGCGGGAGAGAAAACGAACGTGGGGGAGAGAATGTTCTCCATGGAGCGGGAGAGAAAACGAACGTGGGGGAGAGAATGTTCTCCGTGGAGCGGGAGAGAAAACGAACGTGGGGGAGAGAATGTTCTCTATGGAGCGGGAGAGAAAACGAAGGTGGGGGAGAGAATGTTCTCCGTGGAGCGGGAGAGAAAACGAAGAAAACGAAGAATGTTCTCCGTGGAGCGGGAGAAAAAACTAAGGTGGGGGAGAGAATGTTCTCCATGGAGCGGGAGAGAAAACGAAGGTGGGGGAGAGAATGTTCTCCATGGAGCGGGAGAGAAAACGAACGTGGGGGAGAGAATGTTCTCCGTGGAGCGGGAGAGAAAACGAAGGTGGGGGAGAGAATGTTCTCCGTGGAGCGGTGGGGGAGAGAATGTTCTCCGTGGAGCGGGAGAGAAAACGAAGGTGGGGGAGAGAATGTTCTCCATGGAGCGGGAGAGAAAACGAACGTGGGGGAGAGAATGTTCTCCGTGGAGCGGGAGAGAAAACGAAGGTGGGGGAGAGAATGTTCTCCGTGGAGCGGGAGAGAAAACGAACGTGGGGGAGAGAATGTTCTCCGTGGAGCGGGAGAGAAAACGAACGTGGGGGAGAGAATGTTCTCCATGGAGCGGGAGAGAAAACGAACGTGGGGGAGAGATTGTGGAGATTATCACATGGTTTTGCTTCCACCTCAGCCTCAGGGTTAGAGGGTCATATCAGTATGTTTCAACGCTTTAAAATACCTACGCACATTCTCTTTACGTAGAGCGTTATTATGACAGTAATGATTCATTTATGATCCGCATCACCATGGAGGCCCCTAAAATGCACATGTTTCAATCACTCAAGGTTGTTGGGGAGACTTTCTCAATGTTTATTGTGCGGTTCACAGGTATTCAGAAAAAAAAACAGCAAGTGATGGTGGTGAGCAACCTTGAAGTCAGCTGGCTGAATAGTTTCCTTTGTTACTGACTGCCAAGTCCATAAATCATAAAGGAATACAGGGTACTTACATGCTACTGTAGCATATCTATGGATTAAACATATTTTATGTGGATTCCTTTGTAAAATTTCAACAAATGCAAATATTTCAGATTTTTTTTAATTTATTTTGGTTATTTTATTTGTCTTTTTTTTGTTGTTTCCAGGACAAAAAAATAACAGTACAAAAAGTTACTGTAATGTAAGCCAAGGGGCCAGCAAGCTCAAAATCCTGAAAGTCTCCATGGTTTGCAAGTTATTGATATGGTGATAAAGTAATCTTTGTTTTGGATTTTTCCTCCATTATTATTATTATTATTATTATTATTATTATTATTATTATTATTATTATTATTATTATTATTATTATTATTATTATTATTATTATCAATAATAATAATAATAATAATGATAATAATAATAATAATAATAATAATAATTCACAGTCCCATGCATAGCCATCCTCCCTTTTCTAGTGTTGCCTCTAACCAGCCGCTTTCTGTCATCTTATGGTGCCATAAAGTTGAAGATGTGGTCGGTCATGTGAAGAAAGGAAAATACCAAAATGGAAACGTTGCAAATTCAGTATAGTTATCTTTAGGGTTTTATATCTGGGATATGGGTTACCATGTTACTTCTTTAATACAAACAAAACAACAAATGGATTCTGACTAAAAACGTGCATGTCATTGTTATTATTCATATGGTTAATGTTCTACAAATATATTTATTTGGACTTTTAATATGATATTCACTGATTGCAAAACATGACGAACACACACATAAGTAAATTAGGCTATCTGAGTACTTACAGTGTCTCTGTGCTTGCAGGGAATCTAGGAAAATAACTAATCTCAAAACAGGAGATTGTATAGGTCTTCCATTCTGAACATTCGCAGTTAGAGGGGCAGAATTCAGGCTCCCCCAATGCATTGATAGCTAACGAGACGAGGATTAACAGCGTACATGCTATCAATTGCATTATTTGCAGACCGCTGTCAATATAATTAAAAAAAATTCAGTGGTGACTTTGTAGATGTAATTGAAGCTATGACCCTTTAAAGACGCTAGAAATCATATCAAATTGAACTTTTCTTTTTTTTTTCTCAATGTAAGTAGCACCTTTTTCCTATTGACAGCGAGCGCTGGTTGTGAGCTAAGAAGGGGATGCTTTGGGAGTTTATGAGCTCCTGAGTAGAGGTGGTCCTGCTTGATGAGTGCAATAAAGGGGCGGTTAACAATCTGGACATAAAATGAAAGAAAGAAAACTCCTAGGGTACATAGACAAATAATACAAAAATACAAAACAGATTGAATTAAAGACAAAGACAACAATTAATTAAACAAATACATTTCATTGTGAAGAAATAATAAATAAATACAATTTCTGGAAAAGGGAAGGATAATCTACTTTGTTTAATTAGATTACACAATACTGCTATTTAGGCTATATCTTGATACAATAACATCATATGCCATTAACCTATTAAGTATGCATTGATTGCACGTGAATTACTTCAATTAGAGTGGTATTTAGTATTGTTCTGTAACTTTGTGTCAGTCAATATAAAGACACTCCTGATTGTATTCTGAAACATCGAAAGAGCGGCAGTAGTGGCGCAAATATTTGGTCTTATTTGCCTGACAATTTAGTTTTGGACAATGTAGTTTTTTAAAACCACATTTCAAGACCATTTGAGCCTTTAGAAACTACAATTCCCTGTGTTCCCTCAGTTTTCTTGAGTCTAGTTGTCTTCCTGTTCAGAGGCGGCCAGTTCAAGTTGCCATAGCAGAAAAAACTGAGTCAAACATCGGATTGTTATCACTTGCTAAAGCGAGCTGACAGCAGTTCTTATGTAGTGAAAAATCATACTGGTAAGTTTAAAGGATACATCAACAATGTGTTAAGCTGGCGCACATGGATCTAAGCAGCTTCTTTTAATAGTTTCAAAGAAATAATGGACAGCTAACTGGCTAACGCAGGACACTTGTTGCTAGCCAAGAGAAGAGCATCAACAAGTCAAGTGCAGTGGAAGTGATTTATGATGAAGTAGCTGTTACTTGCTGCTAAGTTACGCTAACGTTGGTTGGCGCTGAGAACTAGTTCTAGTTCGCTAATTATGTTTTTCTTGAACTAAAGTTAAATTATCAATAACTCATCGATATTGTACGTTAGTTAGCAAACTCTTAACAATATAGCCAGGTAGTACCACTCGTTGCTTATCCGAATGTTTACAATGAGGTTCTATTGATAACGTTACTGTTGCTAACAATTCATAATTGGATTCGGGATATTACACGTTTATCCTGCCACAGACGTCTTAACCCTGTCCGAAACTATGGAATCATCCAGTGAGTCGGATAATTATGATCGAGGGAGAGGGCGCAGGTCACAGGGTCGTGGCTCTCACCCCAGACCCAAACTACCCACTGAAGTAGGCAGTGTTGAAGCGGTGGTAATTTCAGAAAAGATCGACACTTTGGCAAGCACTTTACAGGTACATAAGCCTTACCTACACACCTTCTCTAAATTGTAATAACTTTCCAAAAGCCAACAATAGCAAACAAATGATTCTTTGAGATCGGTCAGGGAAAACTTTTCCCCAATCTTTTGTTGCAGCTCTATTAGAGGATCACTGTGGCTAAATATATATGTTTTAAACTTCAGGACACCAGCAGGAACTTGAACAGAGTAGACCAAATGCTGGGTCAATACAGGGAAAACACTGATGACCAGGCAGAAGCTATGGCAATGGTGAGACAATTTTTCGATTTTTGTTGTATTTTGTCCTTTGAGCGAATCTGATCAACAAGTATTGACGATATTCTATTGTTTTATCATAGTATTTTTCAAAATCATCCATGTCCCACCCATTTTGCACTGTCCTCCTCCCACCGCCTTCTCTCTCTCTCTCTCTCTCTCTGTCTCTCTCCCTCTCTCTCTCTCTCTCTCTCTCTCTCTCTCTCTCTCTCTCTCTCTCACTCTCCCTCTCCCTTCAGCTGAGGGAGAACCTGGAGGAGTCTATCTGCCAGCTGCAGAGCCAGAGGCAGCAGAGGTCTGCAGGGGCCCCTCGGAGTGCATCAGCCTCCACCTTGAACACTAGCGACCTGCACTCCGACTATGACTCAGGTTCGGACAAGAAGCCCGTGGCCCAAACTTATTTTATTTATTCACTCCTGCTTGCTCTCTGAGGCCGCAGCATACTCTCTGCTGTCCAGAGATGCCGTCTTCTCAGGTTCTCTTCCCAGGCAGGTTAATGGTTTGGTCACTTTTCCAAACAAATGAGGCTTTTAAGCTCAAGATATCCAACTTAAGGACTCAGGCCGATGAGTATTTGCAGTATTAACAGACTGGTGTAGATGTGAAATCCTGATAGTCCACCCCTCTCTGACGTGAAAGGTACTTTATTATTTAAAGCTCTGTCCTAATGGGCCCGGACTTTTCTCATCAATCATTTCATACTCAATTTCCACTTTATGAGCCATGGCATGGTAACTTCATGAGCTATCAGTCATTCAAACAGGAATTTAGAGAAAGTGAAAGAGAAAGAGCTATCAATCTGTCAATCCTTTCCGTGTCCGGGCCGGGTGAGATTTCCCGTGTTGAGTCAAATTGAGCCCAGCTTTTACATTCGATGCGTGCGGATGTTGTATTTCGCAGAGAACCAGCGGTTCCACCCCACCTCGCCTCTGAAGGACTACAGCCACGGGAAGTCGGCCGGGGCCAGGAGGAGGTCGCGCTCGGCCTCGGTGCATTTCAGAGACTCCAGCCTGGCGGGAAAGGGTGTAAGGAGGGTCCTCTCACAACACCCAGCAGTCAGCCATTACTCTCCATCACCAACCCTGACTCTCATGCAGTTACGGAGCTCAGCCAGAAGAGGGCGCTTTGAAACAACAATTCCGTCACTGTAGTGGTTGACGAGGAGTCCATTCGTGGTTTACCTGTGACAGCCTCTGTGTTTGTTTGCCCCCCCCCCTCTTTAGGACCACACCATGCACCAGTCACTCAGGGACCTGCGCAGCGACCAGATGAGACTCGGGGTGGACCTGGACAGAGAGATCCTCAGGAGGAACAGGTACTTCCTGGTACTGGATCCAATGGGATGCTGGTCGTGTTGTCTGATACCAGCTTTGTGTTAATCTAGGTATCAGTATGTGTGTTTGTGTGTGTGTGTGTGTGTGTATATATATGTACTTTTTTGTTGATCCTACAATTTTAAATAAGTGTTGTTTTGGACCAGATGTGATATTGACACAAGGCGAGCGGTGGAGAGTCTGGCGGAGCACCTCACAGCTTCCCAGAGACAAGACTCTGTGAGTCTCACACACACACACACACACACAGACACACACACACACTCCCGAACCAGCTAATATAAAACTCAAAGATCCTCTCAAATGTGAATACAAGCATGTTGCACCTCTCTAAATTATATTTCGAATTGCAGGTCTGCATGTTTGGAATTACTGAACTAAATCTGTGTAATATCTAATCTACAGAAAAATAAATGTATGTGTCGCTTTCTTAATTTTTAGTCCATTACTTGCCACTCACCTAGAAAAACTGCTGCTACGTCGTGTATGATTAATGCCCAGGGTGTGAATGTTATTTAATGGCCAGTCAGAGGGGTCTCAGGCAGGCGGCGGGGGGGACTCACGTGTTCTGGTGTGCCCCCCCCCCCCTGCCTCGTCCTGCCAGGTGTCCTCCCGCGTGGAGCGGCGTCTGGAGGAGATCGAGAGGGAGATGCAGCAGGGGCGTCAGACGGGGCGACCGAGCGTGGCGCCGTGGCGGCCCGACCCGCAGAGGAGCGCGTCTGACGAACCGTCGGAGGTGACACTTCCTCTTCTTCCCCCCCCCCTTGTTCACGACAACGCCTCTACTGGGGCGTTCACTCCCAACGAGCCATCATCCACCCTCCAGATTCAGCTCCGTGCTGTCGTTCCACCCCGACAGGGCAGCTGTCGTTCTGTCGAGCGACGCCGGCTCAGTGATCCGCAGTCCCGGATCAGCGGCACGCTTGCGGTGCACGTAGCGTTCCTGTTTTTTTGTTTTTGTTTTTGTTTTCCCTGTCATTGATTATGTTGACTTCCAGAGACGGCCACACGGGGGCAGTGTTTAGCCACACTGTAGTCCTCTCGTCCTCAGTGTGGCGATTGCAGAAACAGTTGAGCGGCTTTCATTTGCTCCCCTCTTCACCGCGGTGCTCTAATGAGAAGCCAGCATGCCCCGCAGCCACGGGGAACGACGGCTCTCATTTTGTCTTTATTTTTCCTCCCCTAAAATTAAGAGTAAATAAACCGTAAGGAAATGAAGAGGAAAAATAATCAGTTTACTCCTGAAGAGAGGAGAGGAGAGGAGAGGAGAGGCGAGGCGAGGCGAGCGATGGAGGGAGAGGGAGAGGAGAGATGGGAGCTGTGAGCTGTCTCAGGCTCGGTCTTTTATTAGTCAACAGTGGGCCTGCTGCGATCTGAATGAAAGTGATGAGTCATTTGGGTGGATTGTGGCTGCTCCTTTGGGTCTGTGATACATCACTGAGCCCGTGCAGAAGGAGTGGGGAGGGAGAGCTAAGCCCACTATCATGCCGCTTCACGCGTTTATGTACGCTCAGCTTTCTGAAAAAAAAAAAAAAGGCTGAAGTTGTTATTCCACTTGTGGTACAGTATTTCTGTGTGTGCAGCCACTTTCTTTCTTTCCTTTTCCAAAAGCCTCGTCGCTAAGTTTGCCTCCCTCTGCGTTCTCCAAGGGTTTTGGGAGGCATTCGTCCCGGGCTCAGGAGGAGGAGGACTCCAGGAGCAGGCTACTGAGAACGGAGAGCGACAAGGCCAAGGTGGGTCGGATGTATTCGTAGGCAGAGAGTTTCTCACTCACACGGGTGGGTGGTATGGTAGGTAATGGTCATTGATGGGTTAGGGTTAGGGTATGGTAGGTAATGACCCCATGGTAAGTGGTATGGTAGGTAATGGTCCTTGGTGGAATGGTAGGTTATGGTCCTTGGTGGTATGGTAGGTAATGGTCCTTGGTGGAATGGTAGGTAATGGACATGAGTGATATGGTAGGGAATGGACATGAGTGGTATGGTAGGTAATGGTGGTATGGTAGGTAATGGCCCCATGGTAAGTGGTATGGTAGGTAATGGCCGTGGGTGGGTGGGATAGTAGGTAATGGATGTGGTATGGTAGGTAATGGCCCCTTGGTAAGTGGTATAGTAGGTAATGATGTGTTGTATGTGTTGTGGCCAAATTTGGGCATCCTAGCGGATGTTCCGGCCTGGGATGTGGTTCAGGGGTGAGGGGACGGTCAGAGCGAAGGCCAGGTCACCAAAGAGATAATATGTGCCTTTTGGAGACACTGAGACTAGAAGTTTTGTGTTTAAGTCATAACATGAAGTCATGTCTTAAGTTTCCTGCGTACGTGTCTTTAGATATACTGATTATGAACATGTGATCCATCTTGTCCAATGAAATGATTGTTTATCTTATAGACCCATATACTCACTAGAACCTTGTCAACTAATCAGAACTTACTATGTTGTTAGACTGATCTGACTGTAGTATTTTCTCTGTGTACAGGCCCTGATTCAGACTCTGTTGTCATCAATAAAATTGTACTTGATCTTTTCATGGTTTCTCCCTCTCATTAATTGGTTATTTTCTGTCATAGATTGAAATTATCCATTACATATGGTAGGTAATGACCCTGGTCGTGTGATAGTGAATGGTATCTCCTGGTCCTGAGAGAAGATGTTGTGCTGTTTTCCAGATGGAGATGGAGCTGGAGCGAGCTAGGAGACTCCTGGACCAATCAGAGGGAGGCAGGGACGCTCTGCTGCAACAGGTGCCTTTTACCGCCAACACCGCATGTTTCCCCTGCTCCTTCCTGCTAACTGTCCTCAAAGAACCCCAAACCTGGTGCCTGTCTGCCTGCCTGCCTGCCTGCCTGTCTCCATGTCTGTCTGTCTATCTGTCTGTCTGTCTGTTTGTCCGTCCGGGTATATCTTTTAAACATGAAATATGACCTCCAAATTATAACGTCGCATCCAAGACGAGCGTGTGAAATGTCCATACGTTTGTGGTGTCAAATAGCTGTATATTCATAGCATTTTAATAGCTTTATATTCATGCTTTTTTTAATTAAAGTGTGCTTGTGGCATCAAGTAGCTTTATATTCAATGTTATGAAATGGGAATATATTCATGGTCTTTTCTATTCATCGGGAGTGTTTTCATGGGACTTGGTGCCTGTGCACTGATCCACTCACCCCCAGGTGGAGGACATGCGGGCCCACCTCCTGAGGACCGCCAAGGAGAAGCTGGAGTTGGAGAAGGAGAGGCTGGGCCTCCAGAGGGAGATCTCCCAGCTCTCTAGCCAGCCTCAGAGCTACGTGGACAGGGAGCAAAGAGGCCCCGGTACCGTTCACACCTTGGGAACGAGGGAGGGAGGGAGGGAGGAAGGGGAGGGAGGGAGGGAGGGAGGGAGAGAGGAAGGGAGGGAGAGAGGTAGGGAGGGAGGGAGGGAGAGAGAGAGGGAGGGAAGGGGAAGATGGGATGGGTGTAGGGAGAAAGGGAGGGAGGGAGGGAGGGAGGGACGGTGGGTGGGTGGGAGGGAGGGAACGAACGAAGTAAGGTGGCAGGGAAGGAGGGAGGAAGGGAGGGAACAAAATAAGGAGGGAGGGAGGAAGGGAAGGATGGAAGGAAGGAAGGAATTAGGGTCTATGGATAAGTAGGATGCTTGAAGTATGGAGGAGCTGCATGTTTTCTTTGTGCTGACCATGTCCCTTAGTATTTCTTGTTATTCTAATGTGTTTCTATGGTGGTGGTTGTAGATCGGTTTGAGATGGAGCGGGAGCTGCAGGAGCTGCGAGCCCAGCTAAACAGAACCTCCATCCGTACCGAGGTGGAGGAGCTCAGGAGGACCGCGGAGCGCAAGGAGAGGGAGCGGATACAGCTCAGCACTCAGGTCGAGGTGCGTGCGTGCGTGCGTGCATGCGCGTGTGTGCGCGTGCGCTCAGTTGAGAAGATAAGAGCCTAAAAGGGTACAGCTGAGGGGTAGATCTTAAGTTCAAGCAAGTGTGCGTGACGTGCGTGCGTGCGTGCGTGTGTGCGTGCGTGCGTGCGTGTGTCTGGACGTGGGGCCCACCCCTCCTCTGTGTATCTGTGCGTAGCCATAGCGGAGGCTTAAACCCCAGCCCCTCCGCTTCTTGTCCCACCTCTCATGCCACCTGATGTGCACCCGTGTGTGTCAGCGGGCACAGGAGACCACAGGTGATAGGGCAGCCCTCGACCCCCCCTCCCCAAGCAGTGGACCGCCGCCACACTGCGACGTTCACCAGCGCCCCTCACGCCCAAACGTGGCGTTCAAGACGACCGTTCCCAATCCAGATGTTGTCTGGAAAGTGTTTGCGCCAAAAGCAACAACACATCATTCATCGGCCAGTCTCTGTGTTGGGATGAAAGTTCCTTTTTGGGATTCAGAGGAATGTTTTGGAAAGACTTAATCACACGGCCATACAGCCGGTCCTCCATCAAAGTCACTGAGGAGGAGGAGGAGGAGGAGGAGGAGGAGGAGGAGGAGGAGGAGGAGGAGGAGGAGGAGGAGGAGGAGGAGGAGGAGGAGGAGGAGGAGGGGGGGGGGGGGTCCAGTCAACGCTTTCAGACAACCACTCTGAACATCTGCCTCTCGCTACTTCTCCACCATTTATTTTCCTCTCGTCCCCTCTTTCGTTCTCTCTCTTTTCTATCTCTCGGATGTGTTCATGATCCTGGTGATCTTTTCCCTCGCTGCCTCTTCCTCTTTTTGTCACACCAACTAACACTCGGCTTCCCCCTTTCCATCTCTTTCCCTCTATCCTTCTCTATCTTCTATCCGCCTCTCCCCCACCTCTCTCTCTCTCTCTCTCCCCCCCTTCTCTCTCCCCCCCCCCTCTCTCTCTCCCTTCTCTCTCTCTCCCTCCCCCTCTCCTAGGAGCTGTCCTCAGACTTGGCCCGGCGGGAGCAGCATCAGCTGCGGATGCTGGAGCAGCTGAAGGAGCTCCAGGGCCGCGCGGAGGCCTGGGGGCTGGAGAGGAGCCACGCGGCCCAGCGGGCAGAGGAGGCGGAGGCGGCGCTCCAGGAGGCCACCAGGAGGCGGGAGGAGCTGAAGGCCAGGGCCCAGGAGGCCGTGCGCCAGTGGAGGGTCAAGGGTCGGCGGCTGGAGAAGGAGCTGGAGGAGCAGCGCGGCCAGGCCCTCAGCCACAGCAGCAAGGCCCAGCAGGTAGGAGAGAGAGAGAGAGAGAGAGGGAGAGAGAGAGGGAGAGAGAGAGGAGAGAGAGAGAGAGAGAGAGAGAGAGAGAGAGAGAGAGAGGGGGGAGCGCGGTCAGGCCCTCAGCCACAGCAGCAAGCCCAGCAGGTAAGAGAGAGAGAGAGAGAGAGAGAGAGAGAGAGAGAGAGAGAGAGAGAGAGAGGGGGGAGCGCGGCCAGGCCCTCAGCCACAGCAGCAAGGCCCAGCAGGTAGAGAGAGAGAGAGAGAGAGAGAGAGAGAGAGAGAGAGAGAGAGAGAGAGAGAGAGAGAGAGAGAGAGAGAGAGAGAGAGAGAGAGAGGGAGCGCGGTCAGGCCCTCAGCCACAGCAGCAAGGCCCAGCAGGTAAGAGAGAGAGAGAGAGAGGGAGGGAGGGAGGGAGGGGGAGGGGGAGAGAGAGAGAGAAGGGGGGGCAGCGTGGTCAGGCCCTCAGCCACAGCAGCAAGGCCCAGCAGGTAAGAGAGAGAGAGAGAGAAGGGGGGGGAGCGTGGTCAGGCCCTCAGCCACAGCAGCAAGGCCCAGCAGGTAAGAGAGAGAGCGAGAGAGGAAGGGAGGCTGGGGAGGCTGGGGGGTTGTTCCAGCTTATGAACTTCACTGCCTACTTCCTACTTTGATTCATATTCTCTTATTGTATTTCTCGTGAGTCAACGTGCGTGTTTAATATGGAGGATGCTGAAATGCGTCAGTCACTCCGTGCTGAATAATGTCTACGAGACCCCAGGGGCAAGAAAGAGACAGCCGTTTAAGAGTGATGCCACCAGTCAGCGTCTGGTTAGACACAGTGGGCTAAACTAATGGAAATGTAATTTATAGAGCGCTCTTTAACCAGAATGGAACAAAGCGCTTTACAGTGTTGCCTCTCGTTCACCCATTCACTCACACAGCCCCACCACCACAACTACAACCTCATCACCTCCGGTCGCCCCGTGTAGTCCAGATTTACCTCCCAAAGTCCCCCAACAGTCAGAGCCATCCCATCCCAGCCCACAGTAAGCCACTCCCAAACCCCCCCCCCCACTCGCTTCCGCATCCCACTGCGTCTCCTCCTCTCCTCGGAGGGAGCCAAGGCCCAAGTCGCCCCCCCCATCCCCCTCCTCCCTAAATTAGCGATTAGAGAATTAAGCGGAAATGATCTTATCCTGGACCTGCTGCGTGGGGGGGGCCCAGAGACGGCGCGGCCTCCTCTGCCGGGTCACCCATTGACACGGTGTCTTTGCCTGCTGCGTGGGGCCCACGGTCAGCCCCCTCTGCCGGGTCACCCAGGGTCCACCACGTGCTGCCTTCCCTGTCTCCTTGCCGTCTCCCCTGGCCCTCTCCTCCCTGTAAGATCATCCTTTGTGTGTTGTTTTATTCTCTCCCCTTCTCTCTTCCTCTTTTTTCTCTCGTCCCGCGCTCGTTTTTTCCCCTTTCATCCCTCTCTTTCTATCTCTCTCTTTCTCTCACTCTCATCGCCCTCTCTCTATACATCTCTCTCTCTCTCTCTCTCTCTCTCTCTCTCTATGGTACCTCTCTCTCTCTCTCTCTCTCTATCTCTCTCTCCCTCTCTTTCTCACCCTCCAGGCCACCCTGGAGAAGAAGAGTGTCCAGGCCCAGCTGGCGGAGGCCCTGTCCCGGCTGGCCCAGCGCGAGGAGGAGCTCCACCGGAGGGACGTGGAGCTGTCGGAGACGCGCCAGCGCCACCTAGCGCTGGAGCAGGAGGCGCGCGACGTCCGCCAGGCCTCGGCCGCCCTGGAGGAGGAGTGCCATAGGCAGGCGGTGCTCACGGCGCGGCTGAAGGAGGAGAACCAGAGGCTGGAGGAGAGGGCAGGGGCGCAGGCCCGCCGCGCCCAGATGGACCAGGAGGCCATGGAGGAGCTCCACGCCGGCCGGGCTCTGCTGGCCACCCGGCTGGCCGAGGACGAGGCCTCCAGGAGGGAGCTCCAGAGAGCCAGCCTGGAGCTGCAGGCCAAGCTGAGGCAGGCCCAGGAGGAGAGGCTGTCGCTGGGGGAGCAGCTGGAGCTGGAGAGGGAGGTGCACCAGAAGGAGCTGGCCAGCCTGAAGGCCACGGCGCAGGACGGCAGGGCCAGGCTGGACAGGGAGCTCCAGGACACCCTGAGGCTGTGCGGCCAGGAGAGGGACGAGACGGCCGCCCACCTCAAGGACATCAAGGTGATGGCCGCCTGGCTCCAGGAACACACCGGTTTCACTCGGTGACCCCGCATGTTGAGGTTGCGGCATCATTTTAGATTCCCGTTTTCTATTTTAGTGTCGTCGTTTAAATGTTTTATTTCCGTGCTTCTAAGAATTATCTCTGTTGATAAATCCGTGAATGTCCCGTTATGAGTCAGAAACTTGAAGGTCGGAAACAGCACCTGAAGCTAAAAGTGCTCAGGTGTGTGTGTGTGTGTGTGTGTGTGTGTGTGTGTGTGTGTGTGTGTGTGTGTGTGTGTGTGTGTGTGTGTGTGTGTGTGTGTGTGTGTCTGAAGCTGTCCATGTGGTAAATAGTTCAGAGCCCGGGAGCCCCTTAATGAATGGAGTGACATTGCAGCTTTTTAATGGTGCGACCTTAGAGGGCTTCACAGGACTGGCAGAACAGCTGGCGTACGTTCCATTAAAAAATTGTCTCCCCCACCCCCCAAAAAAAGCTCATTTCGGGGGATATTTCTCTGCCTCCACCTCACCACCCTGGTGCTTTTTGAAGTGGAGAGGGTTGATGTGAGGACAGGCCGTTCAATGTTCCGGAGCAGGGTGGATCCTGAAGGCTATTCCCCGACTCCGAGCGTGAATATTTAAACCCCGCCAACAGGCCTTTTTCCCTCTCTCTCTATCTCTCTCTCTCTCTCTCGCTGAAGGTCTCATCAGGGCAGTCTGCTCCGATAGTGGCTTGGCCCTGCCAGGCTGGCTGTCTGGGTGTCTGTCTGGACGCCCCCCCCCCCCCCCCCCCCTACTCCTCTTCCTCCTCCTCCTCCTCTTCCGCTTCAGCCAAATGAGCCCCTGAGGACACATTGTTTCGACAGGTGGGGAGTGTTTCCCCCCCGATAGGGTTCATCCGAACCTATTGGCTTCACTCCGATGTCTTTAATGGAGACACCATCATCAGGGGTCGGATGCTCATTAGAACTAAGAGAGAGAGTGTGTGTGTTGGGGGGGGGAGGGATTTCTGGAGGGCCTGGACAACGAGGGTACTCTGAAAAATCTTCTCAAATGAAAAAGCCTCCTGGGAACGGACGTCCCCTCGCCGAGCAGCCCACCCTGTCAGAGCTCTGGCCCGCCATCGCCTCGCGCTTGGGCTGGGAAGAAAGAAACGTCCTGCTCCTAACCCCTAACGTTTAACCTGTCCTCTTCCCCACATTAGCCTCGTCGCCGCTCCTCGTCCTCACCGGCCGTTCCCGCTCCGTTGTCTGCCTCCGTCGGTAGTGATGTAGCGTGGGATGGCCTGTAGTAACGCCTGTCTCTCCCTCCCTTTCCCGGCGTTTCTCCTCAGGCGGAGGCGGCACTGGACAAGGAGGTGGCCCGGGCGCTGCGCTCCAAGCTGGACCGCATGAAGGAGGAGTGCGACAAGCTGAGCGAGGAGGGTGCCCGGCGAGAGGAGGCGCACGGCGTGCTGCGCAGGAAGTACACGCTGCTCAAACAGGAACTGGACGCCAGGGTGACCGTCTCCCTAACCCCCCCCCCACCCCCCGTCCCTGCCGCTCTACCTCCCTGCCTCTCACTCTCCTGCCCGCCGCCCGCTCCAGTGCAAAGCTCTCTGATAGGGATGCTGTTGTAGCTTGCGTGTATTTTTCTGCTCCATGAAACCGTTGTTTCTTGAGAAAAGCCAAACTCTTTATAGAAAGGGAAACAAAATTCTCACGTTGTTATTTTTTATTTAATCATTTTCTTTTTTGAATTGAAAGGTGCGTGAGCGTCAACTCTTGACTAACATCCTATTTCAATTAACGGCTGTCGAACACGAGGCATTTATCCAGCAGTTATTATCACCACGAACACATTACTGTTCACTAAGAATATTCTGAGCTTGTCTTGTCAAGTAGCTGCATCACTTTAGTTCCATCTATTGATTGGCATGAGGAGGAGAGCGCGGGGAGTCATTTTAGCGTAACACTTGTAGTTTGTTATTATTCCCGAGCAGGCAGTCAGGGTAACGATCCGTTGACCTGTGAATATTCTTCTATATTCGACAGTTCCTCTGCCATCCCTCCTATTGATTTACTGCTAAAGACCCTGGCTTATTGACACTGTGTGTGTGTGTGTGAGCGTGTGTGTGTGAGCGTGTGTGTGTGTGTGAGCGTGTGTGTGTGTGTGTGTGTGTGTGCGTGTGTGTGTGTGTATGTGTGTGTGTGTTTAGAGCCCTTTTTGCCAAAGCAGCCCACGCTTTGACAGGATAGAGGTAGAGTTCTTTGACGGTCAAGGTTGTGTGTGTGTCGGCCAGTTGCTTCTGTCTGAGATAGTCTGTTTACCTTTCCCTCTGCAAGAAAAAAAGAAAAAGAAAATGGCCCCCGGCCAAGACTGAAGTAAGCAGCTCTTGTTTTCCCCCTTTGAACACATAACGAGAGAGAAACAACTAAAAGACTAGGGAGAGGGAGAGGGAGAGGGAGAGGGAGAGGGAGAGGGAGAGGGAGAGGGAGAGAGAGAGAGAGAGAACCCCAGCTTTTATTTTATTTCTCACTCAGGCATGCTTTTTACTCCTGCACAGTTCATGAATATATTTTATTTTATTTTCTACTTATTTCTTATTTGTGTCCAGTCCATCTCTCCCTCCTTACTCTTGCTTCCTGTGTCCCCACCCTCCAGGTGAAGAAGGCGTTGGAGGAGGACGAGGAGCGTTGCCGTGGCGATGGGGAGGCCGCCCAGGGCCTGGAGGAGAAGCTGTCCCGCGTGGAGGCGGAGCGGGAGACCATCCTCAGCACCGTGGGGGAGGAGCTAGACGCAGCCTGCCGCTGCCTCTCCAAGGACGCCCAGGACCGGCTCCAGGTAGACACAGACACACACACACACACACACACACACACACACACACACACACACATACATGCGCACGCTTAGACTCTGTGACCAGAGACATCACACACACACACATACACATACTCATGAATGTACGCGCACACACACTCATGAATGTACACACACAAACACACTTATACTCTGCGGCCAGAGAAATCTCTCTCACACACACTGTAATGGATAATTTAAATCTATGATATAAAATAACCAATTAATGAGAGGGAGAAACTATGAAAAGATCAAGTACAATTTTATTGATGACTACAGAGTCTGAGTCAGAGTCTGCACACAGAAAAATTGCTACAGTGAGTTCACTCTAACCGATATAGCAAGTTCTGATTAGTTGACGAGGTTCTAACGAGTATATAGGTCTAAGGTAAACAATCATTCATTGGGCAAGGTGGACCACTTGTTCATAATCAGCAAAAGTAGGACACGTACACAGGACACTTAAACATGACCTCAGGTTATGACCAGGACACAAACTTCTAGCCCTCCGTGTCCCCAAAAAGCACATACTGTCTCTTTGGTGACCTGGCCTTCACTCTGACCCTCCCCTCCCACCTGAACCACATCCCAGACTGGAACATCCGCTAGGATGCCCAAATTTGGCCAAAGCAACACACACACACACACACACACACACACACACACACACACACACACACAGACATGAATGTACACACACATACACACGCTCACAAATGTACGCACACACACGGCCAGAGAAATCTCTCAAACACACACACACACACACACACACACAGACAACATAGTTCTCTCTCTTTTTCTTTGACTCTCACTCTCTCTGTCTTTCTCTCCCTCGCTCACGTAGAAGCATTGAGAGTACTACATACTGGGGCTCAACTCACGAGAGAAGAACTTCTCGGATAGACGTTAGATCTCTACTTCAACATCACCACTGGCATCTTCTACTACCAAAACAAACCCCTCTGGCTGGCGCCAGCTCATACATCCATCCCCCCGTATCGACAGCCCTCTCCAGCTCAATCCCAATCGCCCTGGCAGCCGTATGTACGGCATGCTGCTTTTCCGACTCCCACCGGCCGATCCTCAGGGAGTTTTCTCTCTGGGGGGTTGAATCCTCCTCCTCCTCCTCCGATTCCGGCAGGGCTCAAATCTTCATGGGAGAGGGGTGTTCCTGTTCTCCCATCACGGTGGAGCAGCCGGGGGGGGGGTCCAGATGAAGTACACTCGCTAGTTTACGAGCTCGGCAAACTGTTGAACTAGCCCGCTACACACGCACACGCACACGCACACACACACACACACACACACACTGAAACAGGCAGCCAGCGTCGTGCGTTTCTGATTTAGGTCAGCGTTATTTACAACCGATGCAAATCACGTTAGATTAAGACCGAACTCTGGTGAACTGTTTATCCTGGCCACTGTTATTTATGGCCATGTTTATTTTTTTTTGAAGCGCTACCAAGTTATGATTTTTCCACACGCGTGACCTACATACCTTTGGCTGGAAGTGGAACTCTCCTTCTCTGCGCTTCTCTTTCACAGTCTCAGACAGTCTCCGTTCATGGTTACACACACACACACACACCGTTTTCCCATTCCCTCACACACCTCCACCTGGTCCTACTCCATGGAGCTAGCTTAAGGATCTCGGCTAGCTAGCCAGCCCGCTCTACTCCAGCCTATGGATTTTCCCATACGGGGCGAGAGGGGGCTCGGCGTCCCTCGTCTGCGTCAATGGCGGGCCTAATGAGGGCAGTCACCACCAGTTAAAAGGTGGCAAACACACTGAGGACTCTTATTCTCCGGGCGGCCTTTAGTTAGCGGAAAGAAACCGCCCTCGCTTTTTTAATGTCCTCCAGGCCCTCATCTGGAGTTTAAGTACCGGTAGGCGGGCGCTGTTGATGACACACACACACACACACACACACACACACACACACACACACACGCCGTAATACTAGACCCACGTTGTCAAACAGGGCTTTAGACTCCATGTCAAATGTGTTGTACACACACACACGTGTACACACATACACGTGTACACACATACACACACATACAAACAAGTGTTTACACACTCACACCTTTTAATCTCCCATGAGCAAAGAGCAGTGTTTGATCGTTTCAGGAGGAGAGGGAGAGGCAGGTAGCTCTCCCATGTGATAAGTCACACACACACTATCGCACATTTTCCTGCCGATCGTGTGTGCGTGTGTGTGCGTGCTAGCAGTCTAGAGTGGCTCCCAGAGAGGCAGGCACAGCCCGGTGGTTGATGGTGACAGCGGTAAGGCTCGTCTGGGGAGGAGAACAGACCGCTCCCTGATCTCACCTCCAGTGTTTACTCCCTTCTCCGCCCCTCGTAGGTCGAGCACTGTTGTCAGCCATAATTGGCCATTTGTAACTCCTGAGTACCAGGCAGCCGGGGGATGTCACATTATCGCAGCCCAAAAAAAGGAACTAAAACGACGTTTTCTTGCTTTGCGGAGAGCCGTCTTTAAGTGTTTGACGGGGTTGCAGACCAAATAAAAGGAACTCAAACGTTTTCTTGCTTTGCGGAGCGCCGTCTTTAAGTGTTTGACAGGGCTGCAGCCCAAAAGTAGGTACTAAAACGACGTTTTCTTGCTTTGCTGAGCGCCGTCTTTGAGTGTTTTGACGGGGCTGCCTTCCAGCTGGAGTCCTCCTGCCCTGCCCTCGCTACGCTTCACCTCGTGCCCAGAGTGTGAGGAGGAAAGCAACGAGCAATTACAACCACGAGGCATTCCGTTTGTGTGTTTCCGCCCTGATTTAGTGACGAGAACCACAGGAAGTAACCTTAAGTCACACTACACACACACACACACACACACACACTAGGGATGGGCATTTTAGGCCATAGCACTATTCGAATATAGAATCGATTAACCAAAATTAAAAGATTATATGAAAAAATAATTATATATATGTGTGTGTGTGTGTGTGTGTGTGTGTGTGTGTGTGTGTGTGTGTATGTATATATATATATATATATATATATATATATATATATATATATATATATATATATATATATATACACACACACAGTGCATCCGGAAAGTATTCATACCCCTTCACTTTTTCCACATTTTATTATGTTACAGCCTAATTCCAAAATGGATTAAATAAATAAAAAATTCTCAACATTCTACATACAATACCGCATAATGACCAAGTGAAAAAAGTTTTTTTGAATTTGTTTGCAAATGTATTAAAAATAAAAAAACTAAATATCACATGTACATAAGTATTCACACCCTTTGCTGTGACACTCAAAATTGAGCTGAGGTGCATCCCGTTTCCACTGATCATCCTTGAGATGTTTCTACAACTTGATTGGAGTCCACCTGTGGTAAATTAAATTGATTGGACATGATTTGGAAAGGCACACACCTGTTTATATAAGGTCCCACAGTTGACAGTGCGTCGGAGCACAAACCAAGTTATGAAGTCCAAGGAATTGTCTGTAGACCTCTGAGACAGGACTGAAGGCACAGATCTGGGGAGAAGGGCAAAAAAATTGCAGCATTGACCAGGTCCAACGAGGTCACTCTGTTAGAGCTCCGGCATTCTTCTGTGGAGAGAGGAGAACCTTCCAAAAGGACAACCATCTCTGCAGCAATCTACCAATCAGGCCTGTGTGGTAGACGGGCCAGACGGAAGTCAGTCCTTAGTGAAAGGCTCATGGCAGCCCGTCTGGAGTTTGCCAAAATGCACTTGAAGGACTCTCAGACCATGAGAAACAAAATTCTCTGGTCTGATGAGACAAAGATTGAACTCTTTGGCGTGAATGACAGGCGTCATGTTTGAAGGAAACCAGGCACCGCTCATCACCAGGTTAATACCATCCCTACAGTGAAGCATGGTGGTGGCAGCATCATGCTGTGGGGGTGTTTTTCAGCGGCAGGAACTGGGAGACTAGTCAGGATAGAGGGAAAGATGAATGCAGCAATGTACAGAGAGATCCTTGATGAAAACCTGCTCCAGAGCGCTCTGGACCTCAGACTTGGGGCAAAGGTCCACCTTCCAACAGGACAACGACCCTAAGCACACAGCCAAGATAACAAAAGAGTGGCTTTGGGACAAGTCTGTGAATGTCCTTGAGTGTCCCAGCGAGAGCCCAAACTTGAATCCGATTAAACATCTCTGGAGAAATCTGAAAATGGCTGTGCACCGACGATTCCCATCCAACCTGATGGAGCTTGAGAAGATCTGCATACAAGAATGGGAGAAACTGCCCAAAGATAGGGGCTTGTGGCATCATAAAAGTATTTAGTCAGCCACCAATTTCTTAGTTATTTATTTTTTATAAATTTGCAAAAATCTTTCTAAAAAAAACTTTTTTCACGTTGTCATTATGGTGTATTGTGTGTAGAATTTTTAGTAAAAATTTTTTTATTTAATCCAACTGTGTATACTTATATATATATATATATATATATATATATATATATATATATATATATAAAAAAAAGATGAGAGAGGTCTCCAATTTTCATCATAGGTACACTTCAACTATGAGAGACAAAATGAGAAAATCCAGAAAATCACATTGTAGGATTTTTAATGAATTTATTTGCAAATTATGGTGGAAAATAAGTATTTGGTCAATAACAAAAGTTTATCTCAATACTTTGTTATATACCCTTTGTTGGCAATGACAGAGGTCAAACGTTTTCTGTAAGTCTTCACAAGGTTTTCACACACTGTTGCTGGTATTTTGGCCCATTCCTCCATGCAGATCTCCTCTAGAGCAGTGATGTTTTGGGGCTGTCGCTGGGCAACACGGACTTTCAACTCCCTCCAAAGATTTTCTATGGGTTTGAGATCTGGAGACTGGCTAGGCCACTCCAGGACCTTGAAATGCTTCTTACAAAGCCACTCCTTCATTGCCCAGGCGGTGTGTTTGGGATCATTGTCATGCTGAAAGACCCAGCCACGTTTCATCTTCAATGCCCTTGCTGATGGAAGGAGGTTTTCACTCAAAATCTCACGATACATGGCCCCATTCATTCTTTCCTTTACACGGATCAGTCGTCCTGGTCCCTTTGCAGAAAAACAGCCCCAAAGCATGATGTTTCCACCCCCATGCTTCACAGTAGGTATGGTGTTCTTTGGATGCAACTCAGCATTCTTTCTCCTCCAAACATGATGAGTTGAGTTTTTACCAAAAAGTTCTATTTTGGTTTCATCTGACCATATGACATTCTCCCAATCCTCTTCTGGATCATCCAAATGCTCTCTAGCAAACTTCAGACGGGCCTGGACATGTACTGGGTTAAGCAGGGGGACACATCTGGCACTGCAGGATTTGAGTCCCTGCCAGCGTAGTGTGTTACTGATGGTAGCCTTTGTTACTTTGGTCCCAGCTCTCTGCAGGTCATTCACTAGGTCCCCCCGTGTGGTTCTGGGATTTTTGCTCACCGTTCTCGTGATCATTTTGACCCCACGGGGTGAGATCTTGCGTGGAGCCCCAGATCGAGGGAGATTATCAGTGGTCTTGTATGTCTTCCATTTTCTAATAATTGCTCCCACAGTTGATTTCTTCACACCAAGCTGCTTACCTATTGCAGATTCAGTCTTCCCAGTCTGGTGCAGGTCTACAATTTTGTTTCTGGTGTCCTTTGACAGCTCTTTGGTCTTGGCCATAGTGGAGTTTGGAGTCTGACTGTTTGAGGTTGTGGACAGGTGTCTTTTATACTGATAACAAGTTCAAACAGGTGCCATTAATACAGGTAATGAGTGGAGGACAGAGGAGCCTCTTAAAGAAGAAGTTACAGGTCTGTGAGAGCCAGAAATCTTGCTTGTTTGTAGGTGACCAAATACTTATTTTACCGAGGAATTTACCAATTAATTCATTAAAAATCCTACAATGTGATTTCCTGGATTCTTTCCCCCCATTCTGTCTCTCATAGTTGAAGTGTACCTATGATGAAAATTACAGGCCTCTCTCATCTTTTTAAGTGGGAGAACTTGCACAATTGGTAGCTGACTAAATACTTTTTTGCCCCACTGTATATATATATACAGTGCCTTGCAAAAGTATTCACCCCCCTTGGCTAGTTACTTATTTTGTTACATTACAACTTGTAATTTAAATGTTTTTTTTAATCTGAATTTTATGTGATGGATCTGCACAAAATAGTCTAAGTTGGTGAAGTGAAATGAGAAAAATATATGTAAAAAAAATTTTTTTTTTTTTTTAAATCTGGAAATTGGCATGTGCATATGTATTCACCCCCTTTTCTATGAAGCCCCTCAAAAGTTCTGGTGCAACCAATTACCTTCAGAAGTAACATAATTCGTGAAATGAAGTCCACCTGTGTGTAATCTAAGTGTGACATGATCTGTCAGTATAAACACACCTTTTCTGAAAGGTCCCAGAGGCTGCAACACCACTAAGCAAGAGGCATCACACCATGAAGACCAAGGAGCTCTCCAAACAAGTCAGGGACAAAGTTGTTGAGAAGTACAAGTCAGGGTTGGGTTATAAAAAAATATCCAAATCTTTGATGATCCCCCGGACCACCATCAAATTTATCATCTTCAAATGGAAAGAACATGGTACCACAACAAACCTGCCAAGAGAGGGCCGCACACCAAAACTCACAGACCGGGCAAGGAGGGCATTAATCAGAGAGGCAGCACAGAGACCAAAGGTAACCCTAAAGGAGCTGCAGAGTTCCACAGCAGAGACTGGTGTATCTGTACATGGGACCACAATAAGCTGTACACTCCATAGAGCTGGGCTTTATGGAAGAGTGGCCAGAAAAAAAAGCCATTACTTAGTGTTAAAAATAAGAAGGCACGTTTTGAGTTTGCCAAAAGGCATGTGGGCGACTCCCCAAATGTATGGAGAAAGGTGCTCTGGTCAGATGAGACTAAAATTTAACTTTTCGGCCACCAAGGAAAACGCTATGTCTGGCGCAAACCCAACACATCCCATCACCCCAAGAACACCATCCCCACAGTGAAACATGGTGGTGGCAGCATCATGCTGTGGGGATGTTTTTCAGCAGCAGGGACTGGGAAACTGATTCCAGTCGAGGGAAAGATGGATGGTGCTAAATACAGGGATATTCTTGAGCAAAACCTGTTTCAGTCAGCCTGTGATTTCAGACTGGGACGGAGGTTCACCTTCCAATAGGACAATGACCCGAAGCATACTGCTAAAGCGACACTCGAGTGGTTTAAGGGGAAACATTTAAATGTGTTGGAATGGCCTAGTCAAAGCCCAGATCTCAATCCAATTGAGAATCTGTGGTCAGACTTGAAGATTGCTGTTCACAAGCGGAAACCATCCAACATGAAGGAGCTGGAGCAGTTTTGCCTTGAGGAATGGGCAAAAATTCCAGTGGCAAGATGTGGCAAGCTCATAGAGACTTATCCAAAGCGACTTGCAGCTGTAATTGCCGTAAAAGGTGGCTCTACAAAGTACTGACTTTAGGTGGGTGAATATTTATGCACGCTGAAGTTTTCTGTTATTTTGTCCTATTTGTTGTTTGCTTCACAATAACAAAAAAAAATCACATCTTCAAAGTTGTAGGCATGTTCTGTGGATAAAATGATGCAAACCTTCAAACAATCCGTTCTAATTCCAGGTTGTGAGGTAACAAAACATGAAAAATGCCAAGGGGGGTGAATACTTTTGCAAGGCACTGTACGTGTGGACGTTGTATTTTTTTTCTGTTGAATTTATGTCTATGTCCACGCCAATTGGTTTCTCTCTCTCTCTCTCTCTCTCTCTCTCTCTCTTTTGCAAGGCACTGTATATATATATATATATATATATATATATATATATTTAATTTATCTTTTTTTTGGGCGCTATAGCTCACTTGTAATGTAGCCTGAAGGGCTTCCGTGATCTGGCCTTCGTTAAATAAACATATTCCTTTTCCAATTTCTGAACATTTCTTGCTCTGACACATTTGGACATATGGACATATTTTCTTTGATCTCTGAGCGGATAGTCGGCGCTATAAAGCGCATGTGTTTGTATCGGTAATCCAGCGCACTAGCATAGAGCGCTCTCGTGTTTACATATTTCACTTTTTATATATTTCAATGGCATTGGTGTACACGTTATAAACAGTATGTAATCAAAATTGCTAATGAATAACATTTAAATTAACTTTAGGCAAAAATATAAATAAATAAATGCAGCTACTGTATGTTTGAATACCCACATCATTTCGAATAATTTAATATTTGAATAACCATGCCCGTCCCTAACACACACAGACACACACACACACACACACAATCAGTTTTCCTAGGCAGACTCCCTGTGTGTGTCTGTGTCTGTGTGTTGTGACAGCTGTCGTTCATTTTGTGCTCTCTAGGCCATCGCCCAAAACCCTGGTCTTCAGAAAGACCCTCACCGCTGGCTGGCTGAGACCAAGGTAACCTGTCAGTTTGTGCGTCACTCTGTCCGTGTGCGTCGTTAGAACTCATTCAACTCAATTCAGTATTTGCTCGTCAGTGTAGCTATCGTATGATTGTGTGTGTGTCAATAATACGTGTGTTAAGACCCACACACAATTTCAGTGATTTCAGTGAACAAGTACCTGTATAACTGTGTGTGCGTGCGTGCGTGCGCCGTCGCGTCGCAGACCACACTGCGCTGGCTCTGCGCGGAGCTGCGGGAACGCGAGGAGCGCGACAGGAGGCTGCGGAGGCAGCTGCAGCAGAGCCGCGAGCAGCACAAGCAGTGGAAGCAGAGCCGGGACGTGGAGCAGCGCGCCTTGCTGCAGCGCCTGGAGCACCAGGAGAGCCTGCTGGACTCCCTCGGCACCGAGAAGAAAGGTGCGCGCGCTCACACACACACCCGAACATGCCCAAACACACACACATGATCACCCACACACAGATCCACCCAGACACCGACACCCACCCAAAGACACACGCACTTCAAAGGCCTCTCCCATCACATACCTTACTCGTTGAAGACATTCTGTGAGGGCTCGGTGTAGTTGCGTTATCATTCCACGAATAGGGAAACTTCAGGGTTTATTTGGTATTAGGTGTTATTCGTTTGAATTTTAGGCGAAACTAGTAGTAAGCATTAGCTCATGAACATGCTCACACAGGGAGGCTGGAAGTACAAATAGCAGTGAATGGCAACTGGGGACCAGGTCAAGTTCAGGTTCACTTGGGCCCTGCCCTTCTGATCTTCTGCTCTCTGCGTATTAGTGAGACGATGACCTCCCATTGACCCGGAGTTGGCCGGTCACCTCGAATGACCACCCCAGCCCCAGACAAAGGCGGCTGTGATGGGGCCGCCGGCCAGCTGGAGGGAGATGTTGACATGGACCAACCCCCCCCCCTCTCTCTCTCTCTCTGCGACATAATGTTTGTTCCCCCCTTCCTCTGCGTCACAGTGTGTCCGTGTCCAAGAAATCCCCCCCAAAACAACGTCTAACGAGACGCTTCCCGTGGTGCTCGGCCCCTTTGTTTGTCAAACAGTCGTTTGTTAAGGGACCTTGGCGTCTCTCCTTTCCGTTCAGTCCCCGGCCGCCCGGTCTGATCCTGAACGGGAACGTCGTGTGTCAGCGTCTCTTTACTCTGAGCGTGGTGGAGGAGCAGCCAGGGGGAGGCACAGGAGGCCCCCGCCCAACAATCCAGGGAAACGGGTTTGATGCCCTCTATGAAAGCGTGCGGGGACAGGGAGATACACAGAGGGGAAGTCAGACCGACAGGGGGGGGGGGGGGGGTTCAGTCAGTGGCAACAGAGAGGTATTGTGGTTGGAGAGAGAGAGAGAGAGAGAGAGAAAGAGAGAGGGGAACTACTGTGTGTGTGTGTATTTGTGTGTGTGTGTTGTTAAGGACAATAGGCTGACAGCCCTCCCTCTTGACCCGGTTTCGAGGTTCACCGACCAACCGGTTTTCCTAGAAACCTCCCGGAGAACTAGTTAGCCCCATTGTTTGCCCCTTTCCCAGGCTTTGTAGGTGAATAGTTTGAAATGAGTAGTGTGTGACGTCCCTACGCCTCCTCATCCTCCTCCTCCTCCTCGTGGCGGCAGATAGGCTGGTCCCGCCGTGTAGGATTACCAGCCAGGATTAGGTGTCGTCTTAAGCCTGTGTCCCTGTGGAGAACCCCTCCTCTCTCCGCGGTCACAGGCTACCACAGGCCTCCCCTCTGAGCCAATGTCTCAGGCCTGCCCGCCGCCGCTCTCTCTCCCCCCGGCTGCTTGGGTATTTCTGAGGTGCGGCATTGGAGCCCTGACCGGCTGAGTGCACGTGGGCGGGCCAGACTTTGTGTGTGTGTGTGTGTGTGTGTGTGTGTGTGTGTGTGTGTGTGTGTATATGTCTGTGTGTGTGTGTGTGTGTGTGTGTGTGTGTGTGTGTGTGTGTGTGAGAGATTGTGTGTTTAAGAGAGGGTACAGAGACGCAGTCATCCGTCGGTGATTGAATATCGAATGTGGAAGCAGCCTCTTTGTACCCCCCTGGACCCCCACCCACCCGCCCGCCCACCCGCCCGCCAGTTCTCCGAGAGCAGCCGAATGGAGCAGCAATCACAGTAATCTATTTAAATCCCTCCGTCTGAAGGGGCGTGTGGAGACCCTGGTTCATTCAGAGAGGGCAGAAGTAGCTGTACAAAGACGCGTTAGCCCTAGCGGACCCTTTTTCCTTCAACATCTACCGCAGAGCCGGGTGCCACTTGAAAAGTAGCGCATGATTGAGCGTACCAGGTACTTGCCAAGCCTCTAAAGTGGAAACTTTCTCCAGCAAGGGAAGGTGAAATCAGGTGTGATTATTTGAAAAGCAGACTAATGTATGTTCACCCTTTTATCACATCTAATATGTATTCAGCTCTGTGTGTGTGTGTGTGTGTGTGTGTGTGTGTGTGTGTGTGTGTGTGTGTGTGTGTGTGTGTGTGTGTGTGTGTGTGTGTGTGTGTGTGTGTGTGTGTGTGTGTGTGTGTGTGTGTGTGTGTGTATATTTTGATGTGGGGCACTCTGATAAGCGCTAGCGCTGACTCAGTATCACAGACTAGGGCCCTTATTAAGAAAGCCACACACATACCAGGCTTTGCTGATAAAAACGATCATTTCATTCCCTTCCATCATTTCTGTCATTTTGCTTGGAAACGGTAACGCAGGCCAGAGACTGGTGAGGAGTTCTAATGAACCTAAAATACAAGTCACACCTATAGGCCTCTGTGTGATCCAGCCTCCTCCCATCCTGTGAGCTGTGTGTTGTCGTTAGGGATGACAAGAGCTCTGACAATATTCCAAGGCATTTCCAGTAAATCCCACAGGATGGTATGTTGGGAACTATGGAAATATTGTCCAATTAGATTTTTTTTTTACAATGATTTATTTATGTTTTTTGGGGGGGAAAGTACAAACACTTAGGCAACATTAAGTACTGTGCCATGTTTGGTTAAAGTATAACCAATAAATTAACATTTTGATTAATTTTAACCCTGCACTATACATTCAGTAGAATTATTACCCTCTTTTCTGGTATTTTTCTAATTTTACTACTGGGTGAATATTTATTTGGCATGTTATTACAGCAAATATAAGCCCATATATTCTGTATTCTAACTGTTTTTACACCTTCTGCTAGCTCCATTTAGCTTGCTTGTGTTTGATAGCTTGTTCTTGCAACCCAGTGGGCTGTAGCTTGATTAAGCATTCTAATTGAGGATTTGGCAATCCATATATTTTCGTTCATTATTGCAAAACGTTTCTTCTGGAAAGAAGATGTTTGATCTGACTGCTTAACAATATAACCACACATGGCACACTGTACTAGTGTTCAGTTTATTGTCACGTGCATTAGCTATAATACCCCAGCCAAATCGGGTTTAAATAAGACGTTTATTTCCATGTTACACCCGTTAATTCCCATTTGTTCCTGTTAATTCCCGTGGACAGTTTCCACCTGTGAATACAGCGAGTGTGGCCAGGGTTAGAGGTGGGCAGTGGGCAGTGGGCAGTCTAGACAGAGGCTAGTGGAGGGGGCAGCTTTCAGTCTGCCTGGCAGGCCGCCTTTGGACCGAGACTGAGGACTGATGCCAGGTCACCTGTTAGGCCCGCCTACTAGGCCCACAACACAACGACTTTGACCCAGCCTATCCTCATTGGCCCATTACTATGTCTGGCGGCAGGGGACTAGAGTAAGCAAATTCCACAACTATCTGATGTTTATCTTTTCTATTTGAACTTCATTCACCCTCCAACCCCCCTCACCCCTACTCTCTACTGATCTAACTAAAGGCTGGGTGTTCTAGCTGATATTCGGCCACACGAGATTGCACCCGTATACATACTTATTTCACGAGCACTGTAACGTCAAGATGAGTGTTTCTGAGGTTCTTGTGTGTCGTCGTGTTTTTATCTCCAGAGCTGCTGGAGAAGGCTCGCAAGATGGAGGAGGAATTGAGACACCTTCAGGTGAGCAAAGCTGCGTCACGCACGCACGCACGCGCACAGGCATCTTGACACACTAATACATCTAGACACACACACGATTCTAGACACACAAACACAAACACACCATACTCCATATTTACACAGACGCATACACACACAGCTAAACACACAAAACTCACCTAGACACATGATTCCAGACGTACACACACACACACACACACACACACACAGTGCTTTGACACATCTAGACACGCAGACACACACACACATGCCAGGCCGTTTTTCAGGTCAACATTATAAAGTCGGTGAACCATCAGAGGTACCTTTAGACTGTAAACCTATTTTCTATATCTACAACCCGCCCCCCGTGACATGCCGTTGAGTGAACTCTGACCAGCACTGCCGGCCGGTCACCTGTCTTGTCCTGGTGAGCGGCCAGCGGGCCGGTCCTTGGAGTTTGGACCCTCTATGTGAAGCCCGGTGGCGGCACTTGGCAGGGTGCCAGGGGTCTCTAGGCCCGGATTGGACCCAAGCAAGTCCACAGTGCTCCTTGGATGAGGGGGCCCTATCACTCGCCGTCAGAGAGATTAGTACACTTAGTGTAGTCTTTTTCTTCAAAAGCTGGGCTGTTAGATCTTTCCCTGGGGAGAGGGGGGGGAGGAGTGGGGGGAGGGGGTGTGGTGTGGTGTGTGTGTGTGTGTGTTTCCTCCCGCTTTGCTTTGTGTGTATCTAGTTTGGTGTATTTTGTGTGTCTGCGTATACTTGCATATCAGTGTGTGTGTGTGTGTGTGTGTGTGTTCGTTCACGGGCCCCATCTGTGGCACAGCAGACGCACCTGCCAGAACCCGTCTGCAATTAATCAGGCCCCTCAGACTCAGCCGGGCTTTTAATTAAGAGGGATGCAGAGAGAGAGAGAGAGAGAGAGAGAGAGGGGATTAAGCAGATTTGTTTGAGTGGCATATAAGATGCATTGCATCAGTTATGCTCTGTTAGAAGGGCGAAAGTCCTTCAAGGACTAGACGGAGGAATGAGAGGAAGAAAAGTGCGTGCGTGCGTGCGTGCGTGCGTGCGTGAGTATGAGAGAGAGTGATTGTCCTCGCTCTGCAGGACTTGATTGTCATGCGACGTTACCCCTTGGCAGGATCTCCTTCCTCTTTGTTTTTCAACAACTTGCCCAGGCACACTCTGGCGTCCCACTATTTTAGGGAATTTAGCCCTTACTACTACCTCACTCACTCACTCTCAAGCTCCTCTCTGTTTAACGTATCCCCGCTTGACTCACTTTATTTCATATTATGTAACCCACCTTAAGTTTTGCAATATGTAACTTAATTTAACCCTCATGGCATTTTTTTTGTTTCAACAGGATCGTATATCGGATCTGGAAACGGTAGGATTTGATTTCTATTCTGAAATTCAGTCACGCACACGGATACACAGTTCACATGCGTTTGGCTCTCTAGCGCAGTCTGTAATTCTCAAAGGTGGCGCGGAGGTTATTTTTCATAACACCTGCATATATCTTTATTGCCCGGTTGTATAGATAGAGAGGAGGCCTGTACTTCCTGTTAACAGGGTTATGTCAGTGTGGGTGGATGTGTTTGTGTCCCCGTAATGATCCCTTATCATAGACGCTCTGCTGACCTAGGGACAGCCCAGGGAGCATTGCTGGCCTGGGGTTCACAGTTGACCTCATGCACATACGCGCACACGCACACACACACACACACACACACACACACACACAAAGTCACATTCATAACCCCCCCCCCCCCCCCACAGAAAGAAATAAACACACACACACACGCACATGCACACACACAAAGTCGGTTTATCGCACAGAATAATTTGTGTGTCTGGTACTTTGTGTCTTTGGGTATGTGGTGTGACTCTTAAAAAATGCATTTGGTCGTAGTAGTGTGTGTCACACACACAAACATGAACATCCTCTGCAAAATACCGTTAATTAACCATTAGAAGCCAGCCAAGAGAGCCACGTCCATTAGTTAAGAGTATTGAGAGGCGGCATTGATCTAATCACTATTTATGGGCTCGAAAAAAGACAAAACCTGAAGCTCTCTCTCTCTCTCTCTCTCTCTCTCTCTCTCTCTCTCTCTCTCTCTCTCTCTCTCTCTATCCATCCATCACAATTACGTGTCACGGCTGGCTGGCTTGCTTTCAATTAGCTTTCGCGTCGTCATGGGGAAAGAGTAAACAAAACAACAACAAAACCGGGAGGAACTCGGACCGCCGTCCATTCCAATCATTTCTTCCGGCCTCCACAGCAAACACGTCGGCCGTCCGCCATCGACCGCCCCCCGGCGCCGCGCCATCTATCCGTCACACACGCCCGTCCGTTACCACGTCCGCGGGCGGAACGCCCCCTAACCCCCCCCCCCCCCCCCTCCTAATGTGCTGCTACAGCCTTCTCTCTCTAAGGCGTCCGGGGCCACGACGGAGCGGGATTTAAAGATGGCAAACGCGGGTGTGAGGGGCAGGAGAACAAGCCAGAGAGAGGAGAAGGAGGAGGAGGAGGGGGAGGAGGAGGACGAAATGCATCAGCGGAACGGATGGACAGAGTTTAGTTTAGTGGAGCCTGACCTGCTGGCAGTGCATCTGTGGAGAGAACGTCCTTACGTAATGTCAGGCACACACACACACACACACACACACACACACAAGGCATTAGGACGGGGACGGCCTGCCTTTTCAATTAGCCTTTTTTTTTTTTTTACCACAGCCTCCACGCAGCCAGCTGTATGGGAGGCTGTGAAGGTAATGCTTATCAGTCGTATTGCTTAGAGCACACACACACACACACACACACACACACACACACACACGTGTACGATCACACCCAAGGCATGGCCTTTGTTCAGCCGTTCCGTTCCCTGTGCTCTCAGTCTTTAAGCAGCGCTGCCGCTGGTATCGTTTTGCCGCAACGGCAAAATCCTTTGCGCCACACCTGGTACCAACGTTTTCAGAGAGTCCCAAAAAAATACAAACGCAGTCTCCAAAACGTTTTCCAATGTGCTATTATGTATTCCTGCCACAGTGTGCTGTGCCGTTTCGCCCCTTTTAAAGCTTTGTGTGTAGCCCGTTAGAGCCCAGGTCTGTTCCGTCTCCTTGCTGCGAGAGCCGCACTCGCACTTCAATCTGCCACGACCCCAAACCAAGGCGCCGGCGACTCGTTTGCACCGTCAGAGAGGCACTGACGCAACGCTCACAAATAAGCCTGCCGCGGGGCCAGTCCGCCATGTCGACGCGGCGCCCGCGCCAGGCTTATGTCCATTAGCAGCGGCGGAGGAGAGTCTATAACTTTAGGGTTTACGTGGCTCAGCGTTGGCGTTGTTTCGATCATTATTATTGCTTGATCATTGTAACAAGCCCCCCTCCACACACACACACACACGCACACACATATTTGCTTGTCTTTCCTCAGAGCACCAGAGTGGCACTGGATCATCTGGAGTCGGTCCCAGAAAAGCTGAGTCTCATGGAGGACTTCAAAGACCTGGAGGTATGGGCTCGGCCTGGAGCTGAATGCCAGCTGTTTCCTGTTGCCGAGGTTACCGCCGTGCCCGGTGGAGCGGATATACTCGTAGATCAAGGTTGTCATGTTTTAACCGCAAAGTTATGTATTCACTGGATGGTCCAGAGTTTAGGGAAAGAACCTTGAGGTACAAAGCGCTCTCACGACCAGAAATCCGTGTGTACACTTCAAATGCCGCAAGTCGAAACCATGTACATAAGACATGAAGTAAAACCATGAATCTAAATGTGACAAAATAAATACATTTGAATAACATAAGACAAAAGATCAAACAAAAACTAAAAACAGGCAGTTAAGAGTAGATAGGTTGTTGGCCAAACTTAAATTTTCTGTAAGGCTGTTCCAAAGCCAGCACTCTATGGCCCCATGGTTTGTGTTTGTCCGCCACAGCGTGTGGGTCAGACCAGGGCTCTCGGCTGGGACGGTTAGGGTGCCGGTTTACATTCAAAAGGCCAGGCTCGCTCTGGCTCGGTTTACATTCGGTTTACATTCAAACCCAGCGCCCCTCCCATTCTGCCCCCCTGTCCTCGCCTGTCCCCCCCCCCCCCCAGGAGACACAGCGCCAGCGGGAGGCGGTGCAGCAGCGCTACGCCCAATACAAGGAGATCGTCGGCGACCTGCAGCACCAGCTGGATGAGTCCAAGCGCCGCATCCAGGAGTACAGTGTATGGTACCCCCTGCCCCTCCCTCCTTCACGGCCCACCTCACCGCCCGCCCGCCCGCTTGCCGATCCACCAGCCCTGGGTGCAAAGTCCCATGCGACCCCCCCCCTGGAGAGGACTGTATGCATAGAGCGACGGCCCACTCTCTTTCTATTTCCATCCCTTAATTGCTGTACCTTGTTTTCTTTCAAAGAGCACCTTGGATATGGGCTCATTCTGCCCCACTTCTGCAGCGCCGCGTGAAGGCTGCTTCGCCCACACACGCGTAGCGCTCCCTCTCTCTCTCTCTCTCTCTCTCTCTCTCTCTCTCTCTCTCCGCTCTCCACGATTGGAATTATGGCACCGAACACCGCATCTCTTTTGAATAAATGAATAATAGGCGGAAAGGTTTTATATGGGAGAATAAACTAGAGCAAGAAAGAAGTGTTTTCTCTCGCTGCATCACACACAGGCACGCACACACACGCTAGCAGTGCCAATGAGCGTTAATCCTAGCCTTCATTTTCTTTCTCTCCGAGCCAACGGAAAGTACGCCGTTTTGGTAGTGTTGACGTTGAGAGAGTTGCCATCAGCATCTCCGGAATCCCCCCCTCACCCCCATCCCTAACAGTCACGAAGTCCCTCTTTAAAAGGCTTTAATCTGACAGATTAGCACGCCGCCTTGGCTCTGCCAAAAGACTCCCGTGTGGAGCCATAAATCCAGAGATTGCATTATTTTAATAGCTGCCGCCCACCCGGGGTTTATTTTAGGGAGAGTAACAAAGTCTTTAACCCACCCCCTCCTTTACCTTTGCTGGCCGTTATCACTGAAGCAGTGAAGGAGGTACCCTTTGAAGCCTCTGCACTTAACACCTGGGACTGGTGTTTGTTAAGCTGAGAATCGCCTCCATCACTAGAACAGACTTGGGGAAAAGCAGATTGAACACTGGGAAGGTCCAGATAGGACTACATTGACGTCCATATTTTTTTTTTTTTATGTCGAGCTGTGCACGTGGTGTAGGATGGGGGGTAAACCATATAAGGGCGAGTCGTCGTCGTCGTCGTCCCCCGTCCCCCCCGGCCGTCCCCCTCGTCCGTCGTCCCCCCCCCCCCCCCCCCGGCGTGTATTCATAACAACCTTTTAGTTTTTTTCCCTCACCAGGACGAGAAGCTTGACGCCACTTCGCGGAGCCTCCGATTGTCCCTGTCCTCTTCTCTGCGTGCCCCACCCAGCACCTTCATCACCAGCCCCCCGCTGAGCACCAGCCCCTGTCAGTACCAGCTGTTAGGAGGCCTTTCTGTGTGTCTGTGTGTGTGTGTGTTTGTCGCTAGGGTACCAACTGGAGACCAGAGAGTGGATTTGTTGCCCAAATCTGTGCATTATACAGTAGGTCCATTACTGGGGCTTAACGCAGAGGGCCATTACATTACGGAGGGTTGTCCGTTTCATGCAGTATTCCATTACCACGATATATAGTATGTGTTAAAACACAATGCCATAATGTAACTATAATCCATTCCGCCGTAATCCAATGGACCAGCACTGCGAAGATTACTGCAAATGTATCCTAGGAACATACAGCTGGAGAGTTCTTTGACACACACACACACACACACACACACATAAAAAAATCTAACAAACTGGATTAACATACAGTACCTTCGGTGGTTTTAACTACGTTCGTTTCTTGCTGCGATCCTAACCATTTTCTTTTCTTTCTTTCTGTTTTTCTCTCTCGTAGCACCTCATGAGTGCCAGACCAGCCCACAACACTGAGACGACTCCTGTCAAGGGGGCCCAACGCTCTCACGAACCACCTCAACATCTAGTGCACGTGGCCAAATGCTCCAAAAGCCACACCTAAACACAGTGTTAAGTGACACTCCTGCTTCCTGAACAACGCGGTGCTTACAGCTAAAACCTTGATTTTACGGTGCCCTTTTGTAAAAGCCAGAGCGCTGGCTATTGGTTACTAAAGTAGATCCACACACACACACACACACACACACACACACACACACACACACACACACACACACATGCCTGTGTGACGCGCAGCAGCATAAGTTCTACAGAACCCAGTTACTAAGCACAAACAAGTCTTCCACTGACTACCTCAAACAAGCCAAGAGGCAAGCAAACAGTGCTCGATAATACCACAGGAGCTATGGTAGCACAAAGTGTAGCTTACGTCGATATGAATGGGAGATAAGAGAAATGTTTTCAGTCATGAGGAAAAGCATGAAGACTATCATTGTGAAAAAAAAAGGGTTGTAGCATTTTTATAATGTGATTTAAAAGAACTTTCTGTGATCGTATTTATTCAGGCAGGTAGCAATACGTTTATTGACTGAAAAGCAAGGCCGTTGAAAGCTGAAACAGCACTTCTGTTGATGTTACAGCTTTCTTTTTTTATCACATGCAAACAAAGTGGAATGACACAATTTTGCGTAATATCACTTGATTTGTTTTTAGACCTTGCTTTGATGAAGGGGACTAAAGTCTCTTGTTTACCTTTGTATTGATTTGTGTGCTCTTATGCTATCATGCCAATGCATTTGAACTGAAATAGTTCACTTAATGTAGCTGTTTCATGCTGATATTTGATGCAAAGCTGTGGTGCCTTTTGTTAAGTTCTTATGGATTTTTTCAATATCAATATACTTTTTTTTGCTTTGTATTATATTTGACAGGCGTGACATTTTTATTTTTATTTTAAACTACTGTATTAATACTTCAATTGAAAAAGTTGCTTTCCTATTTGTATGATATTTACTTAATTGCAGTGTCAGCAGGAAAATGTTTGTGAAAAGAAATTCCAATAAGCACTATATATGTATATTTTTTATAAAATGTAGAAGAAATATAATATGCTCTACAAATAAATCTCCCAAGGGCTTCATGCCTTGATGTACTTGAACCTTGCTTGCATCTCGTTTCAAAGTAAAGTTTATCTGCCCAAAGGGAATAAAGAATACCGTGTTCCTAGTGGAGTGAACATCCTCTTATCCATAGATACATATTCGTCTATTTCACTTGAAGAACACTTTACGCAATAGTGTAAATAGTATATAGTCCATTAGATAATTCAAGATCTGGCTGCTTTGTATTGAAATGGTCCCCGGGCAAATTGACAGTAGCCAACCTAAAATAAATTGGTTAAAAGAAAAGTAAACAATTGCCGAAAAAGCATATAAACTGACACATTGACAAAACACTGTACAAACACAGGTATGTGCATACATTGGTAGTGAAAACATGAAGAAACAACATCAATAATTCCCATAAAAAACAACACAGAAGGTGCAAGGGGATTAAAAGGAATTAACTAATGATGTGCTGTCTCTGAGTTATTGTCAGAAAAACATGTTTGAAAATGTGTTGTAAAACAGTATGCCATGTATGTAATATCTTTGATGTGTGTGGGTATTGAGTTCCAGTTTCGCGAAGGCTTCGACAAAAAAATGACTGACCAAATGCACTTTCTCCCAGCGTGGTGCTTCCAGTCTCTGACTGGTATCGTTGCGTTGGGTTGTGAATTATTAAAGAGGAGGAGCAGTGTTATTCAAGATTATGTGTAGACCACAAAGAGACAGAGAAACTCAGAATTTTGGGACTTTGAAATGAATGGAAGCTGTTTCTGATCCATAACATTTTGATGGTTTATTTGAACCGTGTTTTCAGATTGTAGAGCTTGTTCTGTGGCCCGTTTGTCAGACAATGTGTTGATGTGATACAAGCATTGTATTTGTGTATAATTTCACCTCAGTGAAGTTCACTGGGAAAAAGTGCTTTTAGTTATTATGCTCCGACAACATAGAATGAGTTTCAAGATACTTTTAAAATAGATGCCTTTTAATCTCATTGGGGAAATTCAAAAATTGGATAAAATTGAGTTTCCATCCATTCATTAGATACTTTTAAAATAGACAGGTCGCCAGTCTATCACAGGGCCGACACATGCCTTTTAATCTCATTTTTTTGGACCGGAAATTCAAACTCCACACAGAAAGGCCCATGGGTCAGGTGGGGATTGAGTGCTAACCACCGAGATACCGTGCTGCCAGCAAAGTTGAGATCTGTGCATGTTTGAATAATGTTGCTTGTAACATAATGTGTTGAATGTATAGGATGTATTGATTGATTATGAATGATGTTTTTGTGCTTTTGTTTGGGACACCTACAGTATAATGTTTATGTTCATGTTTTTATGAATGTGATTGTGTGAACAGGGCACCATTGAAAATTAGACCTTGGTCTCAATGGGCTTCCCAGTATAAAGGTAACATAAAATAAAACATTGTATTTCTGATGTATTTAAAGTTAGCTAGGTTAAACTTGATCCTTTGTGCTTTGAATGAGAGATTGGATTCTGTAATGATACCCTAGATATTCGAACTGCCACACACCGATGTGTCATGGCTACCTGTTGAGAATTAGTACGTTTTCTTTCCTTGAAATGGCCCAGCCCAAAGGCACAGTCGTCACCATTAATTTCAACGACGTGCAGTTCCTCGTCACTTCCTTTTTTTCAGTGAGTACTAACAACAGATGCCATGTCAGATAAGTTGCCACTACTAGCATATTCTCTTCCAAGTCTATTTGTCCAAACCCTGAAGTACTTTTAAATACTTCTATTGGGGGGAAAAAACGACTTCATACCTTTATGTAGATTGCACATTGCTTGTATGATGATTATTGACACTGTAAACTATGAGAGAAAACAAACATATAAACATATAAAACATATAAAATTGCCATAAATTCTATCAAATTACTTAGTGTGGTTCAGGTGCCAATGGACGTCACATTACTAAATACACATGGGTCAAGGAGTAATTTGTTGCATTATATAAACGTCCCTTGCACTTCTCTCCACCCACATGCTTGATAGTGACGTCATTTTTTAATCGAATGAGCTCTTAACACTATCACGGAAATTTTTGTCTTGAGTATTTAAACGCTGTGTCCTTCGGAAATCTAAATGCGCGAACACAGCCTTAAACGCAAGCTTCTGACAACATGAATTTTCTTATTGTGTTTTTACTTTCTTATAATCAAGTTGTCATCAAGCAGCATCTTTGAAAATTATCCGGTCGGACAGGATAAACTGAAAAATAATCTGTGAGTACCAGAACCTGAGCGCGCCTTACTGCGCAAACGTGTGCAGCACAATGCCGGTGAAGAGTTTAGATCTCAAAGTAACTTTACACATCCTTCCAGGTTTCTTTTCGAACTGTCTTTTCTTGGCGCTGTATGACTCTGTGGTGTTGCTAAAACGAATGTTGTCACTCCTTGGCTGTTCGCGTACCCAGGATAGTACTTGGCAACGAATGTTAACATCTGCTGGTTTGCGCGCGGTTTGGAATAGTTTCGTGTTGGACGTCTACAAGCAGGTAAGGTATCTGATTATTTTTTGTAATTTTTCATTTAGTGGCAGTACACAACATTTACAAACAACCTATATCTAATACGTAAAAAAAAGAGAAAAGAAAGTGAATGTTAAAGAATATATAAATATAGAACTAGAAAAACGTATATGCTCTAATTATCATTCCAAAGGTCATTGCTCAAAATTGTGCCCCAAAAAATATTTCTCCAGTTTTTAGATCATGTGTCCATCATTCATTCAGGTGAGGCTGGGAGGAGAGGCCCCAAATCCCAAGGTGGTAAAGATTCCAACACAGACATCCCCGTCCACACCCCAACCCCCTTTCATCCAGGACTTCAGCCTACTAGACTTCTCTTCTTCCTCCGCCTCCTCTTCCTGCTCAAATCGCCCGCTGGTTGTCAACTTCGGCTCGGCCACCTGACCCCCGTTCCTGGAGCAGCTGCCGGCGTTCCGCCTCCTGGTGGAAGACTTTGGCCGACACGCTGACTTCCTGTTGCTTTACGTGGCCGAGGCGCACCCCAGCGACGGCTGGGCGCTGGCGCCTCCTGCAGGGCAACCCTGGCTCAGGGTGAAGACCCACCGTAGCTTGGAGGAGCGGGTCCAGGCTGCCCAGACACTCCTGGCACACTTCCCCATGCCCCCTCAGTGCCAGCTCGCTGTGGACAGCATGGACGACCGTGCCAACGTTGCCTACGGGGTGGCCTTTGAAAGGGTGTGCGTGATCCAGGGCAGGACAGTTACGTACTTGGGGGGGAAGGGGCCGTTCTTTTACAACCTGAGGGACGTGAGACGGTGGCTGGAAAAGCGCTATGGAAAACGATGAGTGCAGAGTCATAGATAGTAGGGATAGGCCCGATGCTGAGGCTGTCACTCACATTTGCCAGGCATACCTGTTGCAGCCCACACAGTGATTGACTTCTAAATGAATCGAGATGTTTCAAAATACATTATCTTATCTTCTGTCCTGATGATGAATATGCTGGTGAAGTGTGACTTCAGGAATATTTTTTTTGTGGATAGGTATTTAGAATAGCATTTTGCATTTTATTTTAACACTTACCAGCATATTCAATCAACAAAATACTGGGTTCATTATACAAAATATATTGTTCTACTTGTCAGGACAAGAGTGTCCTCTACAGTACAGTATGCAGTACAGTTGGCTCAGGATATGGTGGTTGAATGAAGACTGTTGACGAAAGGGCATTAGTCTCTGTTAGTGGTCCGATGGTATATCACACTGTCCTGGCCATGCTATTGCACTGTTCCTGCCCTGAGGTATGCATGCTTTGCTACCTCAGGGAGCCTAGGAGTTTTCCTTAATTCACTCATTTTGTCACCCGCGTAAACTCCACCCAGTGTGCTGTTTTGAGTTGCAAATTAAGCATGCCCCTTTGTATTTAAGCCAAGTAATATAAGAAGTGTCCAAATTGACATGTTTCTTTCTGTTTGATCGTTGGACCAGCTTTATCTTTGACCTTTCTGCGATGGTACGATGAATAAATTCAACGATTGTGGCTGGTTTAAATATTTTGTGCCGATTGTGACTAGGATTTCAACTCCCTTATTTGTCCATGTACGATAATTCAGTACATGGCTTGCCCAAGCATTCTCCATTTACATGTATAAACCCTTTTCCCACAGCATTCAAATGTATTTAAAATATGCCCGTCGTGTTGAAAGCAATGGAAGTGGCATTACTGAGTCTTTCACTCTCCCCCTTCTAAATCTAAATTTAATGGAACCCCTACAGCTGCCACGTTGTGTCATAAGAGGTTTAGTTCTCCTATGGGCTTTCCTCTGGAAAGGGACAGAAAAACACTTACTACACAAAAATAAAACCGGCACACACAGATATACGTTGGCTTCAAGAGAAAACGAACATAGATGCAAATAAAAAATAAAAACTGACTGCACACACAACAATCATGCATCCATATATATATATATTTATATATATATATATATATATATATACACACACACATATATATATAATGTATGAACTCATGCAAAATTCTTCCCTCGTTCCCACACAAGTGTAAAACACCCTCTCACGTTTTCCCCCACCAACGCCGGACTCTACAGTGTCAGGGCTCATTGCTAAACCCCACAGCCAAAAGGGCCGCTAGTGAACCAGTCAGCAACTCAACGGGCAGTCAGCAACTCACCCCCCCCTCCCCCACCCCCCCGCAACTGGGCGCTCCTCCACTGCCTCCCCCCCCCCCACCCCCTGCCACTGGGCGCTCCTCCGTTGCCTCTCCTACCAATGAAAACATGGCGGGCCAGCAGCAGCAGCAGCTCAGAGGTCTGCAGCAGATTGAGCGAGCTATTGTGCTGGAGTAAGCCTCTGAGCTCGCTCCCATCAGACCCAGCCTATTTGGCCAGCGTTACAGACCCATTCGCTCAGGCTGCCTAGGTTCTGCTCCGCCTCAAGCTCCGGGGGCCGGGAGCATGTGGAGCTGGACTGCCGTCCACGAGCCGACTTGGTTATTGCAGCTCGTAACCCAAGGCGGTGCTGCCTCGCGTTGCTTTCCTGTTCCAGGCGTCTTGGTCCGGGCGGGGGCTTGGAGCTTGGCCTGTGGCCAGGGCTGGGGGGCGGGGGGTGGTGGGTTAAGGGCCGGGGATAGAGCTAGAGCTGGGTTTAGTCGGATGGAGTTTGCCTCCGAGCTATTCGGAGTCTTGGGAGTTTTGGCTGGCGCTGAGCTACTCAATGCTTCATTGCAATTCTAATAGGATCGTATAGATAGTCGTCATCGTTGCCCCCCGCCCCCCCTCGTCCTCTTACTGGAAACACAAACACACTCACAAATGAATAAGAAAACAGTGCACCTACACTCTGGCATATTTCATTGACACATTATACGCACTCGCACACATAAATAAGTACAGTGTGGAACGTCCCCGAGACACCTCCAGAAGAGCTCCAGAGCCGACCTCCATCTCATTGGCCTTTGGCTGCTTTCCTGATTCCGTGGGTCTGTCAACGTAAACCGTCCCGTCCCCCCCCATTGTCCCCCCAATCCACCCAGGAATTTTCTATGGCACTATTATTGCAAGCACAACTTTTGATTATACATTAATTGTCAGACAGGTAGATGTTTGCCCCCCCAACTTTTATTTTGCATAGAAAACAAGTTGGCAAGTTTACTTTGTGTGCTTCATAATGCTATTTTTTACTCTCTTGTATTTATCTGAACGTCTGCTATGGTTACATCATGCCTGTTCAAGCTCAAGTAACATTGTATTATTTTCACATCAACCTATCGTTAGTTACCTGGCCAAGTCCATTGTTAATAAACCATGTGACTAAATTATATCCGCATAGCCAACGAAAGGCAGGTGTGCGGATTGTGTCTTGCAAATGTAGAGTGGAGTGCAGTAGCCCACCAAGGGGATACGTGTCTCAAAGTAGCCCTCGCGTTACTCCTATTGGCCTCTAGATGGCACTGTGTCCACTACGGTCTCCAGCTACTGTTTATCATTCAGCTGTGACAGACTGTAAAAGCTTTTGTCAGAGGGCTTGAAGATTTAGAGTCCAGATTTGCACATTCATATCTTCGCAGTTAATTAGGCCTGAGCGGTAAACTGAAAAGCTGTGGTTACTTGCTAAGTGATGGAGTGGAGCAATAAGGGAAGGTTTGTTCCTTTTTTTGTGTGTGAAAACACACACAGACACACACACACACACACACACACACACATACCAGAAAGCAGCATACATATCCAACGCTACCCACATTCAAATGAGCAAACATTCTCTGTCTCTGACTGTCTCTTATTTTCACCGTCCCTTGCTCCTACACACACACACACACACACACACACACACATTCACTCTTCACTCACACGCTGAACAGACCACTGTTCCAATATCTTGAGTTCACTAGCCCTTTCAAAACATGGTGTTAAGGTCATATTGACTTATATTTTACCTGTCAAGTTTGATTACTGTCCAGGCCTTCTTTACAGCAGCTATTCTGCAGGTTCAGGGATGATATTTCAAAAGGATTTTGAAGGTGTGCACACAGTCCCACATACAACAGAGGCCGTAGAACAACGTTGAACATCTATATTACATTAATAATGGCGATATGGCTTTTCTTGTTTATTGTATAACCACAGACTAACAAAGCATTTTCCAGTGTACAGTGCGTGTATTTAAAATGTTGCCTTTCATTTAGATTCTCTTGATCAACAACTGTACTGAAAAATCTGTACACAGCCAATAACACACAGCTAATGTAGTTGCACACAAACAAAAATCAATTTGAAAAACCCATTAGTACATGTAAATTGTGTTTTTTTCCTCTCACCAATTCCCAGTCAATTAAAATAGAAATTATCCAACCTGCATTGGCTAAATTGATGTAATCTATTTCTGCTAATTTCACTAAAAGGCAAAGCAACGCTGGTGGAGGGAGACAACCACCATTCAACACTGACACCCACACTCCGTGCAGCGCGACGACCTATGAATAACGAATAGAAACCTTACCACGGTGGCCTTGCCCTCTACAAAGGGGTTTCTGTAAGGTTTGGATAACGGCCTTGCCCTCTGCAAAGGGGGTGTCTATAAGGTTTGGATAACGGCCTTTTCTATAAGGTTTGCCCTCTGTCTACAAAGGGGTTTCTGTAAGGTTTGGATAACGGCCTTGCCCTCTGCTAAGGGGTTTCTATAAGGTTTGGATAACGGCCTTGCCCTCTGCTAAGGGGTGTCTTAACCCTTATGTTGTGTTCGGGTCTGCCGTGACCCGTTTCAAGTTAAAATTATATAATAACTACCATCTAGTTTTTCTTATTGGAACAAGGCTTCATGATATCCTCCACAGTAGCTATATAAACACTACAAAACTGTTTTTGACCATTTCAGCCAATTCTGAAGGTCTCTTAAAAAAGAAAAGTGTATAATTTGGTGTTCGGGTCTGGGAAGACCCAGCAGTGCATTGAAATGTTTTGGGTAACTCTGAGTCAAATGTGGCTCAATCAAGATTTATCTTTGACTTTAGACACCCCACCCCCACCCCCTTCCTCCATGGGAACAATAATTTCTCTCAGTATACACCTGTACTCCCAATACCTCTGGCACCCCTCCCCCCACGGGAACTCAACCTTTCTCAAAGAACATGGACACTGACACTGAAATTCAACTTTTACCTGAACACACACACATGCACTCACACACATGCTTGCATGCATGCACGCACGCACACATACACACACATACAAACACACACTCAAAAAAAATACCCCTTGCTTTCATCAAGTCTCAATCAAGGCTCAATCAAGATTCATATTTGACTTTAGACACCCCACCTCTACCCTCCTTCCTCCACGGGAACAATTATTTTCTCGCATTACAGTGTAGGCTTTGATCATCTTGTGGGGGGCGTGGCATGAACAACGTTGCGGATTGAAATTGAAGAAGATGTGTCTGAGGATGAAGATGATGAAGAGTATGTGCCTGAAAACGATGAAGACACATCTGATGAGGAAGTAGGCCTGGATAAGGGAGAACAACAAGAGGTCTTCGTGTTGGAATGGCGAGATGGCATGGTCCAAGATCCCTTATGAAACCGAAGGCCGAGCACAAGCTCAGAACATCATCAGAATGCCCTCTGACCTCTGACTAGATTTGCAGTGTCACATGTCCAAGAAATAAAGACAGCATTTGAGCTGTTCATACCACAGTCTATCCAGACTATCTTGATTGAGATGACAAATCTGGAAGGGAGAAAAGTGTTTGGCAACAGTTGGAAGGAAATAGACAAACCCCATCTGGATTCTTACTTCGAGCGGTTGCTTCTTGCTGGCGTGTACAGGTGTGTGTTCTACATTGTAATTTTATTCTCTTACGAACTCAAATGTCCTTTTATAATGTCTTTCTTTTGCCCTTGTTGTTGAAATGTGGCAGACAAATAAACCTGCCTTGTATTGCCTTGCCTTACAGATCCAATAATGAGGCTACTGCCAGCCTATGGAATGCTGAGACAGGCCGGAGTATTTTTCGTGCATCCATGTCACTTCAGACCTTTCATGTCTTGTCAAAAATACATCTGCAGGGAGCACACTCAAACAATTGCATACTGTGATTTGTGCATGTGAACACACACGCACACACACACACACACACTGGTTACACAGAAACACCCTTGTTCATGTTTGTGGTTAATTTGAATCTGCTATTTTGAATCAAATATAGTTGTGTTTTATGAAAAAAAGCATCTTTTTTTTTTCTTTTTCTAACCTAAGTCTATATGGGTCAATTTTGACCCGTAACACCACAGAGGTTACTATAGTTAATAATATAAAGTTCTAAAAACTTATTATTTTTTTATTGTATTCTAATATTAGTCTATTATAGTCAGATAACATAATTATACACTTTCCTCACTATAATGAGTGAATTTAATCCCATTATTAACTTAAAAATATGTGGTGTAATGTGTTTTGGGGCCATAAAATTAAATTACAACAGGATTTATGGTTATGAATGCATAATACGTTAGTTATGATGTAGTAAAAAAAATATTGTATAATAATCATTATTTTCGAGTGTTTTGGACTGAGTTAAATCATGGGTCAAAATTGACCCGCGAACACAAGGGACAGAAACAGCTTTCGGACACAACACAAGGGACAGAAACAGCTTTTGAACACAACACAAGGGACAGAAACAGCTTTCGAACACAACACAAGGGTTAAAGGTTTGGTTAACGGCCTTGCCCTCTACAAAGGGGTTTCTATAAGGTTTGGATAACGGCCTTGCCCTCTGCTAAGGGGTTTCTATAAGGTTTGGTTCACAGCCTTGCCCTCTGCTAAGGGGTTTCTATAAGGTTTGGTTCACGGCCTTGCCCTCTGCTAAGGGGTTTCTATAAGGTTTGGTTAAGTCAAGTGTAGACACGGTTAGTGATGTCACACTGTCACGTGACCCATTACAAAAACCCATTTGGAATTCAAACACTGGATCCCAGGTGGTGCAGATTTCAGGTTTGACTGCATATGAGCAAATCTGCATATCTGTGGCCTATAGTTCCAACCCATCAGACAAGTGCAATTTCAGAATTCAGTGAAACCTGACAGCCTCTTTCACCTACAGGTCAACACATTTAGGATGAATGTTACAGTTGTATTGAGTAATGTTGCGGTTGTATTTAGTCTCCTTATGAACCGAGACATAGGAGTCCTGATAAATGATACAAATTTAATGCTTAAAGCAACTATCGGCAACTTTTTTAATATTAATGGATTGTCAGCACATTTCTTCCGATAGCACATTGTAATGTCTATGGGAGAATGAAAAAATTGCGGTTCAGATCAGTCCTCCTGAAGTCTCGATATTTAACACTAATTATGTCTGCCACCGGGCACGATCTGCCGCGAATTTGTGACAAATTGCTTTATGGGTACAAAGAAGTGCGTCACTAAATATTGGAGTATAGTCGTTGATCATGCTAAATATGCAGTGACCACACGCATTCTGCATGTCTTCTTTGCAATGGTTAGGGAAAATAATTACACAAAGCTAACGGTAGGGGTCGCCAGAATCATCTCCTACAGATAAACTGCCTCTTGTAACTTTAATAAAATTGACGCAAATTTGTTCACTTCAGTAGTAGAAATGGGTTATCAGTTGAACAAATTGCAGGCACTTATCAGAGTAAATCTCCGGTACATAATTTATTTGAATGAAACTCCTCGCACTTAAACCAATCAACCTCTCTGAACCAACCACTAAATGCAAAAGAAAAAGTAACTTTTCCCTAGTGAATTAATGCGTATCCAGAGTGCCTGTAAGAATGTAAAAAGTAGTATGCTGCTCATAAAAATCCCTCATAACCCTGGTGTTACCCCAGTGTATAGGAAGAATGGGCTAACATGTAGCCGTAGTGCTGGCAGAGCATGCTCTTACTGAGGGCCCTGCTATCAACCAGGCTATTGCAAGGTAATGGCCATGAAAAGCGTGGCCCATTTGTGCGAAATATGGACGGTGTTAAAATGAGCCGGTAATGAGCAGGTGTGGCAGCGGCCATTCACAGAGTTATAAACTGACCTTATGGCTTTGTGAAATTTCATTTTGAACACGAGGTTCTATCACAAAGAACCGACTGAAGAGGAAATTACTTAGTCATTTCTGTTCTTTGGATTCTGATCTCTCTCTCTCTCTCCCTCTCTCTCTGTTTGCCCTCTTTCTTTCTGTGCTTGGAGCTTCAGTCTAACAGCTAGCCTAATGTGTGCAACATACATAGGCATGAAGTCATGAATAACTTGCAGTACTAAACTGTTGTGGTGTGGGCTTCATTTGAATATAAATGGTTGCACCTTTTTATTTGAATATGGAATAATTTAAGCGATACCAAGCGGATGAACTTTGTGTGTCAGTAAATGATCTTTTGATTGAAGTCAGACACAGCTAAAGGACTTAAATTACGTACATCTTAGGATACTTACTCGTTTTCCATCACCCTGTCATTCCTTTTCTTCACTAGTTAATTAGGTAAACTCATTTTCTAGGCAGAGCATGCAATATGAGAGACAGGGACCCACAGTTCACCATTGGAAACTTTGGGAAGAACGTTTTATTGCTGGGAATTGCCTGGAGTCAAAGGAGCAAAAACTGCAGTAATTAACGGGGGTTGATAAGCAGAGTAACAACACAAAATCAAAAGTAATGTACACATTGACCGGTTTGCTTAAAATATGAAATGAACAATAAACAGATAACTGAAGTAATAAATATAAAAAGAAAAGATACGGCCAGCACAAACGTTCATAGAAACCAGAGATTTGAAATTAAACTGCACAAATAAACAAAATGACGCCAATGTAAAAGAAAAGTTCAACAGACAGGAACACAGACTTCACAGTTAAAAAAAAGAAAAACAACAGCAACACCTGTCCCAGTACAGTGCCAGCAATTGGTATCCAAATCCGTTTAAACTGCCTTGATTCGCTTACATTTTTTTTTTTTTTTATATGTGAAATAAAAAAATATACAACATGAGAGTAATTGATAGAATAAGGAGTCCCTAATACAATATTGGGGAGGGTGTTCTCTAGAATGATTGACAGCTCCCAGTAGTCAAATATTCATGCGACTTAGAAACACCATCCAGAAAGACTAGATTTCTAACCTAACAATATCTCCCTCCTGACTTTACAAAATATGCAAGTACATCATCTCGTCCAGTCTCACCCAACAAGAAATAAAGGTCTGATTTCTGTTATGACGCATTGACAACTCAAATCCAATGATCTGTTTGTACAGTGAGTACAAAAAAATGGAAAACTGAAACTAAAATGTTATGTACAATATTGACCCGCAAAGTACAATGGCTATGATGTTATAAAATATGTAAACATATTTGTAGTTGTTTTTGACACAGTTGGCTGTGACAACAGATACAATTCACACTTTTCCCACTGGATATGTCTTTAGCCTTATCTGCCTCCACCAGAAATTATGACATCATATCAGCCAGCACACTTCCACAGATAACATTAAAAAAAGCTATTGGAGGGAAAACATTTCAACCTAAAACCTTCCCCAGAAAAAAAGTACATTTTCGGCCAGTGGATCCAGCATAAAATGGTTCAATGCCACCTAGTCTTTGGATGGCATGATTATCAATTGAATGCCTATCTGATACTGATTGTAACAGGAAAGAAAGAAAAACAGAAGTACAATGTAAGTATTATCTCTCACTGAGAACTTAAAGAGTACTATCTGATCGACTCAAACAATGGATCGTCCAACAAAAACACACAGGGCATAAAAAAGAAAGAAAAAAGACACTTTGAATTACACATACACGTATATACCTTACCTTAAACCATGTCCGTGACATGGGTATTTACCACCAAAAAAATAAGACATGTTTAATGAATGGAAACCATGTTTTGGACGTTCGACTTTCCCGACAATCACGTTTCTTCAGGTCTCTCACTTACACAGATGCCAGCACCACATCACATACACCTCACATGCATGCTCCGAATGGCCAGAATGATGTTCGTGGTATCTTACAGGGTTACAATGGACAAGGTTGTTTACGCCAATGGTCACAAATCTCTGACGGTCACTTCGTTATGGTGAATGTAACAGTGATTGTATCTTACACTGCCAAAAAATGTCTCCGAAAGGGGGCAGGAGGGAATTCTCCTCAGCAAAGTCTCTGTAGTGTCCTTCTATCAGCAATGGAGAGTGGTCTTACCATATTCAGTGTGCCTCAGGACGTCACAGCACTCCTGGAAAGTTGTTAAAGACTCACACGGCTGGAGTTCTTAAGATAATTTTGCCTTTTTTTATATATATATATATCACAGCTCCCAATATGGTACTGTCAAAGAGTTTATATAACTTTGTTTATTTCACAGAGTTTTCTTTTTTTCTTCTTCTGTGTTCGGGGGGGAATGAAGTGTGTGTATGTGTGTGTGTGTTTGTTTCTATACATAATATTCCTTGTCCTTGTCTCTGGGTCTCTTGCTGCTGCCGGCGCCCGCCTTGGCTCCGCTCGGCGTTTTGTCCTTGACCACGGCGCCGTTGGTCTGCGCCGAGTTGCTGATGTAATTCCGCGTCTCGTCCACCTGATAGGAGCCTTCGTCCCTGTTCCTGTACTTGTACATGGCGTAGAGGAGGATGAGGATGCAGAGGGCCGCCGCCGACACGATGCCCACCACCATGCCCGTGGTGCTGCTGGACTCCCGGATCACCTCCGAGGCGCCCGGGGGAACCCGCCGTACTGCCGGCACGGTGGGCAGGGCCGCCGGCACCGTGCGCAGCATGGGCGAGGTGACCAGGGGGGCCCGGGGCTTGGTGCCGTCGGCGTCGTAGGAGGTGGGCAGGGGCAGCAGGACTATGTCCGGCTGAGGTGCTTTCGCAACCTCCCGGTTGTTCATTTTCCCCGCGGGCAGCTTGGGCGGCGCGTCCGAGGGGACGGCCACTGCCGGCGAGGTGGGGACAGGCGTAGTCCTACCCGCCTCTGAGGCTTTGCTAGGGCTCAAGTCCTTGGCCTCCCACTTGGGCGCGAGGGCTTTGTAGCCACCTTCGTATGCCGATGTGGTCAAGATCTTATCTGTTACCAGGGAGAAGGTGGTGTAAAAATCTTCATCGTCAGTCGGGGCCAGGCTAGAGTCGAAAGCTTCGCCAGAGCCAAACCCCGATATCACCATGCCATCATCACCACCATCATCATCATCATCATCATCATCATCATCATCACAATCATCGCTGCCTCGGTCCGACAAGCAAGGTACCCCCGCCTCAGTGACCATGGCCAAGGACTCTTTGGTGCTCTCAATAATGGTTAGGACGGGGCGGAGGGTAGGGGGGAGGGGGATGAAGGGAGAACGGGTGGAGATAGGAGGGATGTCTATGGGATCCTCTACTAGCACGGGGATGACTAGCTCCCCTCCTGCAAAAGGAAAACGAGAAAAAGAAAAAAGAAGTCAGAGGAAGCAGAGGCTTTTTTTTTCAACACAAGGACAATAGTAATCAAACACAGAAAGAAAAGATTTTACAGGAGAGAGAGAAAAAACAAAGAAGGAAATCATAAAAAGCAAAGCCCAACAAATCATAGGAAATAATATAAACATATAGGAAATGATAGAAAATAAAGTACTGTACCAGTGCAAAACCAATGAAACCAGAACCAAACAAGACCCAGACTGAAAAGAAACAATAGCCAGAAAAAGGTCAATGTATACGTTGCATCAAAAGGCTTCGTGGGATATGCGAGGGTGAGCCACACTTGAAGACTAAACGTACTATGGTTCATTTAAGGCACTACTTAGAGGTCTGAAATACCATGAGTGTCTGAATTATCTGACCACCTACCACAACACTGCCTAGATACAGAACTATGCATACAAACGTTGATTGATACGTTCTACTTTAATCTTAGTCTGGTTTACTTTTGTAAAAGACTATGAAAGACATCTGTCGGTCTGGGTATATAAGTATGTATACCAAAGTTATAACACCATCCAAGCTCATACCTAACCTGCTAACTGCTTATTTCAGAATGAGTCATTGAATTTAGCAAAGTGAATTCATTTAGCATTTGATCTTTCGGTGTAATTACAGGGACAGTGCCCCCTGGAGTAACTTGGTGTTAAGTGCCTTGCTCAAGGGCACACTAGTGATGGTGTTTCCAGGTGGGATTTGAACTCATAACCTTAACGTCAGCCGTCCTACTCAACGTCCACTAGGCCACCACTACCCTAAAAAGACAGTGGACCATGCCATCGGCCGGGTATCGAACCCGGGTCAACTGCTTGGAAGCCCCGGTCAACTGCTTGGAAGACAGCTATGCTTACAATCATACACCATAGTGCTCCTCTACTGGCTCTGCCCCCTTGCCTTTTGATTGATCTTATACAGTATAGTCACCACTATGGCATAAAGTCCTCTGGCAGTTACAACAACAGCTAAATGTTTGGTGGCATCCACTTCATCATGTGTCAATGTACGTTTTGGTGGAGTATATCTGAGACGTTTTGTATCGCTTGCCTGTATGTTGAGACTATGTTTGTAGAGACGATGTTGTGCTATATTTTATCATTCTTGTGTTGTCACTGATCTGTATAAAGTATGTTTTTGATATGACCTCAATGGTAATGCTGTGGTAAAATCAACATTCAGATGTCAGTTGAAACTGCTTGAAGGTCTTGCCAAAGCGGCTAGCTTGAACACGGCAAAGGCGGAAACACAGGGGACTATGAGGAAATGCAAATCTCTTAACACAAAAAAAAAAAAATGAAAATGAAGAAAAAAAAAGAGGGAAAGAAAACGCATTGAGGCATTGCAAACACATTGAGTTCCAAGTTAGAGCAAACATTTGAAAAACATTCACAAACTATAGGCACAGATAAGAGTTATCCATAACAGGATTAGTAAGTAGGTAGGAATAGAAGAAAGAAACACAAAGTCAGCCTGGAAAATCATAAAAGCCTACGAAAAGAAAACGATCCAAACAAAAGGAAGCATACCATCAACTTTGTCAACTTACATCAACAAATTGCCCGCATGATTTTGGCAGGAAGAAAAAATTTACAAAAGAAAGTTGTGTGAGAATGCTTTTGGACATGTTAGGTTAGTATATTTTTTTACTTATTTTTTTTTTTTTACAATTTTGATTAATTATATATTATTTATCTTTTTAGACAGGATGGTACAGGGAGGCAACAACACATACATCCACACATCATGACATGAAAAATAATCTTCACCATTCTGTTCAGGATCTTTTTTCTCTTTTGATAGAATTATCTTGTTTTATAGAAAAGAAAAAAAAACTGTACATCTATAAGTCTTGCTTTTTAAATAGATCAGCTCGTTTAAGCGTCTCCATAAATATATACAGTCCCATTAAATAACTCTTATTTTTTTTGCTCAACTTTAAATTGTTCATTAGTTATGAACGAATGGATGACTGTACCTATCTTAACATCTCTACGTAAGGGCAAGGGGGCGGAGGAAGTGTGGAAGGGGGTGGGACCTATGAACATACTAGGAAGGAAATGACATAGATGGGGGTGAACGTGTACGTCAGTTGCCATGTCCATGTAAAGGCGGCACGAAGCGGTCGGGCGGCATTAGAGCTTTTGGCTGTAAGGAAGGGATGGGGATATACACACAATGAGCATATACATGCCCATCTACAGAAGAGAACAGCACTCTCAACACTGACAGTTTTACAAACCCTAAGCTGCAACTTCTTTGCCATGCACACTTTAAATCAACTAATTCGTTCAAATTTTCCAAATCAATTAGCTATGAAATAACAGGAATAAAACGTTTTAGCAGTGTTAAAAAAAAAAAACAGTTTAGAAAGGTTTTCAGAGGTAGCGGTGAGGGTCATTCTTTTTTCTCTACGAAGTCATGCATTCAGAATTTCAGAAGGGCCGTTTTTTTTTCTATAGCCAATCTTGTGCCCCCAACCAACGAATTCGTAAAGATAAAAGAAAGATGTGCACTTACTAAGAATAAGTCATCAAAACATTATCAATAGTAATCCAATTCTTAGCCATTTATCAGAAATTTCAAGTTATTTGTACATTTTCAGAAATTAACATATAAAACATATATGTATGTCTACATATATGTGCAAAAACATTCAGAAACAAACAAAAATAATAATATATCAAATTAGCAAGCAAGAAGGGAAAGGCTTTAGACTTCTCACGCACTATCAAGGATGAACAACCAGAAAGCACACACTGAGGCAGACACGGAGGAGGGACAGATCATAAGCATGTGTCACCACCTTCTCTTAAACTAATAATAACACGTTATTATTAGTTATTTCTTATGGAACACATTTCTCTTGTTAGTATTTCTTTCTTTTTATTAAACACAGGGCAGGGCGTGCAGTCTGGGTGTACGTCAGAGAGAGAGAGAGACAGAAAAAGGTAAAGTGGACATTTTGTTTCTTTTCTTATCTTTTCTCTTTTTGCTTTGACTTTAAAAGGTTAAGGTTAATGCATGCTTTAAGTAAGTTGCATTTAGGGAGAGTAATATACAGTAACAGTACATAGCAAGCTGGGGTCAAGAGGGTAGGGGGTTAAATGTTATTCAAAGGTCTCTGCGCCAAGGGCTGTGGGGTATTATTTCAGGCAACAACCATTTATCAGCAACCAACAGGGGAGGAAACAGGCAATATATAACCAACATTACGTGGCATTTAGTTCTAGAGGCCTCGTCTAATTAATCAAAGTGAATGCACTTAATCATTAATTAAAGGACTGTTTTTAGTAAACGTTTAAGTGTTTTTTTTTCATCTCCCTTTTATGTTAATGCATAACCAACAGCCTTCGCTTGACAGATAAACACTGTTTTCCAAGGAGTTCCACAAGAGTTTCCGCCAGGCGTTTTATTTACGCCCCGGGTGAATTTAGAGGGGCGGGAGAGGCACATTTGTCTTCAGATGTGAAATGGTTTGTTCCCCCCCGCTTACGGCAGACAACGTTCAGCTTCGTACACGGCAACTAGTGGGTGTTCCCTGCTATAAAGAAGTAAAACAAAGTCATTTGGTTTCATCTAAAGCTTTGGTGACAGCACCACGGTGTGCTTTGTCTCAAAAGGAGTTGACTGGCGGTTTACGCGTCTTAACTTTGTTGACTCGGCATGGGTAAGTCGTCAGCTTAAGGTTTGACGTGTGGAGTCGAGTGGCTTTCAGGGGTTGAGTTTTAGAGGGGGATTTCTCACGTCTAATGACAGTGATATTCGTCAAACTATCGTTGATGTCCCTCGTCCTACAGACTGGGGTCCTCGTAGACCCCAGAGGTATACTTTTTGTCATATCTCACTGGGGGTTTAGTGTGTTTTTCAACCAATTTGTTCCTAACAGCTTCATATAGTTTCTGTTTTAATTAGAGCTTTTGTTTTTAAATATGAATGCATTGGGCTCCTCAGGGACCCCAGTCAGCCAATTCCGCCTATGGAGTTTTAATGAAGGAACTACTTATTGACATGGGTCCTAATTTAAAGTCTAGCACACTATCCGTAGGGGGAGGGCACTCAAGTCAATCATTTTGAAGGAGACAGTCTCACAAACAGACACAGATCTCCTGTTTTCTTTAGACAACCCTGAACACTGCTAAACGTTTTTTTACTTTATTTTCTTCTTTTTTTTGTAGACATTAGTTACAGACCTAACTACGTTTTGAGAATAAGGAGGGTAACATTTTGCTATAACGGTTGTTTCTAACAGTAGTTTATCCTTGGGGTCCCCAGGGACCCCAGTCGCTAGTCCTTGTATGTTAAATATGTTGGTAGGATGAGGGATAGACTGTACTACGAGCATCCTTTCTGTCAAATGACTTCCCAACCCCACTTCTCTGCTCCGGGTGTGTTACTATGACAATGTTCCTGTCGGTGTGCCTGGCTTCACGCTCCGCTGGATATTCACTAACGACGACGGACGAGTGGTTCCAAGAGGTGCTCATCCTCCCTCCTTCTCCCGTCCCTGTTCACATCCTTCACTTCCATTTATGGTTAACTACTTTGGGCAATTGTTGGCTTAGCCGCGAAAATAAACAGAACCTTTGCATCGGCTAAAGAACCAGGCTGGAGTCGGTGGGGGGGCTTGCAGAGGGGGAGCCACTCTGAGAGAGAAGGCATCGACGTTTTAGTAAACACTTTAATCCTGTATTAACCCTTATACAAGCGCAGTGCATCTCACAGCTATTCAGATCAGGCAAACACCGCAGCCTAATGCGTTTGTTTAATGAAATTGGGTTTGTTTTTTTGGGCTTATGTCAAGACATAGGGGACTTTTTGAACTAAGTCTTGCTCTCTCCTTGCGCAAATACTCGCACGCGATTAAACCGGGAGCTGCATTACGGCACGGCCTCTTTCGCTGGGAAGACGGCAGACTAATAAGGAGACGTGCCTCCGATTCCCGAGATGTTCGGTGGAATCGGTCGGCTCGCGGGAAAAAAGGAAACGCGCCGCGCGAGAAAGCCTGTTTGAAAATGGAGAGCGTGGCTCTCTGTGAGGTCAGCATGTCAGGAGACACGTCAGCCATCATTATACTGCTTTAATCACTTCGACCGCACCTAATCGGAACATGTGTGCCGCACTCATTGGCTCAACCTTTTCCTCTTCGCTATAGTCAGACGGACATGGTTCCAATTTGAGTCCGCTGCCTTTTTGAAGAAAGCACGTCGGGCAAAACAGAGAGAGAGTGGTCCTTCCATAGGGAGGCGCCCAGGAAGACTTTTAATCTAGGGGGCGTCCCTCCTTTCTCCTGAGCCCCGTGGCGGACAGCTCTCCATCCCTCACCTTGCGGCCCCACCATGTTTTCCGCTGTGTTAAACTGACATCCGTTATGACAAGGTGGTGGGCGAGTCAGAGAGAGAGTGGTCATACATCCCCCCCCCCCCCCGTGGCGGACAGCTTCCTCTTCACCATCTGTGTTAAACCATTTATGACAAGGTGGCGGCGACGTCAGCCGGTCGATTTGTTTAACGGATATGAAGCGCTGCTCTGCTGGAGGACACGTGTCAGATGAACAACCTTTTACACTGATCTCAGGCCAGTGTCAAAGTGACAGCCGGGGCCAGGCGACACACACACACCGCTTAATAATACCTCGTTCTGGCTCGTACCTCATTCGTGCTCGTGCTCGCACGCCCCGGCCCTTCGAATCAGCGGCGAGATGAGCCATGTTGATCGGCGGCTAGGCCCCGAGTCTGCCCTACCTACCGGCTGCCAAGTCACCCCCCGCTCCACACTCACCCCCCGGGGGGCCGACATGGTGAAGGAGTCGCCCAGAACGACTGGGGGATGTTATAGTATTTCCAGTAGATCTCAGTGAGCGTTCATCGGAGGCGAACGTGGTCTCTGAGGCTTTATTGAACGTTATTTATTTATTTTTTTCTTCTCGGAAATGGCTGTCGACGTTTGAATGCAGCGGCTGTTCTGCTGCCGCGTGGTAAACTGCCACCTGTAGCTCCCATCTTTGGAACGCTCGAGATGTTGGCTATGGATATTACCGTTGCAACGACGTGTGCGATATACCAGGATACGAGCGTAAGCCATTATATTCCCTCCTGTGTCGCGCTCCACGCGTCATAACCACCAGGTGTGACGGAGGCACTATTTTCGGAGCTGGTGTCTCACAATTTTACTAACTGTATAACCAAACGAAGCATATTGGGAAACCCACTTGTGTAACCAACCCAATTCCAATATGAATATGATTCCATCAATGAATTATTTTTGTGATTTGCACGCTAACGCTTTGTTGAGACAACAGTAATCACAGTGCAATCGGAGCCCGTTTTAATAAAGTCATTCCATGCCAGGGAACAGGCGGATTTCTCTGTTCATTATGTAGTCATTGGTTACCGTTTTAGCAGTCTAGATGAATTATGGCTGACAAGTAGTAATTAAGTGATTGGAGCAGTTCGTACGCAGCTATTCATGGGAATCACCCAGCTGTTGAAAACGACTTCCCTTTGGGCTCTCTTGTGGAACTCTTTGGGGATCGAGGGTGTGTAGGGCAGGTTGAACAGTTTAGAAATAAAACAAAAAGAACGACATCAACACACGGACGAGTCGAACACACCCGTCAGACAACGACAAGCTAGGTGGGCAGACAGAGACGCAACACACGCAGACGCAACAGACACACAGGCGCAACAGACACAGGCACGAGACGTCACTGAAGCAGGAGCTGGGGGGTAGAGGGGTAGAGGAGAGGGGGGGATGCGGGAGTGGCATTAAAGGCCACGGCGGTTGACCTGAACACATCCACGGATAGATGGCAGGGGAAGGGGGTGGGAGGGAGGGGGGAGGGGGGGTGGAGCCTAAGAGCACGGGGGTAAGGGTAGAAGGGAGCACAGAGAAAATGTTGCCAATCAAACCCATGCATAAGCAAGAGGAAGGGCGGAGGTGAGAGGAGGGGGGATTCAAAGTTAGACAGGAGTTAGTTTGGCTACCGGACAGTCCCAACGCATGCCACAAATGCCTTCTGGGAGCAACAGGTAAGAATAGAAAAACAGATATACTTTGTGGCAATAAAATTCTTTTTTTATGCCATCTGCATTCATAACAGACATGTATATGCAGAGAGGCTGAGAATTAGGTGATGCTGGTTGATCAGGTGGGTTTGACGAGGGGGGTGAGGGGGGGACGAGGGGGGGTCTGGGTGGTCTGGGAGTCATTCTTTCACACACAACTTTCTTGAGACAGAATGGGGTTGCCTGCACAAGGCCAAAAAAGGGATGATGGCAATAAAATATTTTGTTGCCTTTCAATTCCTGTGTTGTATCGAAAATGGGGAAATGTCTTCTTATAACTTAAAACAAAAACAAACAAAGAAGATGAGGAGGACTTTCATTTTTTATTTTTTTTCAACCACCAAAATTTCATGCGGCACAAGATGAGGCGAAAGGGGAAGAGCGACTCTATCCTTGGAAAATGGACGAGGAATGAGGGCACCAAACAAAAGACCGGACCAAAAAGTCAAAAAACAAAAACACCTCCCCCTTTTGAAAGGAACCCCTCAAATAATGAGAGACAAACAACTGGTTCTGAATCGATACAGAGGAGAGATGTTCATATGTGCATCACAGAAAAACAAAACAATACCAAAACCATAACCCATAAATGAAGCATGTCATGCAGCTGGTCACAAAGCTGGAAGCAGGAAGGGTTAGGATGAGGGGGTGAATTTCTGTGTCGACATGGGGAGATGTATGGACTGTGTATGACTACATGTATTGTCACTGCATGAGAGAGGGGGGTACCAGGCCACCCATGCTCAGGTTCCAACACTGAACTTACTTGCACTCTTGCGTTTGGGAATACTTGGGTCTGGAAGTTTTTAATAGTTTCAAATAATGTGTCACCCTTTCACAAGCTGTCAAACATGCCCGTTCAATTTAAATAATCTTTGGCCGCAGAAAGGCACTGGCAATTTAAGCTTTAAGATAAAAAAAATAAATAAAAAAAACCTAGCTCGACTTGAACATTGTATAGTTCTGCAGAGAAAATTGCTTTTCTCAAGCTAAAGATACATCAAAAGGACAGCGCTAAAAAGAACACGTTTCCCTGCACACATTTCCCCGAGAAACAAATGCAGTCTCTGCAGCGTGATAAAGCCAAAAACTCAAGCTTAGGTGAACCAGCCCTGAGATTAGGAAAACAGAACAATTAAAAGCTGATCCATTGTGCACAGATTCGGAAAGCTAATTTTCCAACGTGGAAATAAGTAAATACCAGCAGCGAGACTGGGCATCTTTTATTAAAATATCAGCACAACGAGAAGCGAGACCCAGGTCAATGCATTCTTTTCAACCGCTCTAAGTGAATCTGGTTGCGCTGTAGTATGAAGACGAGACATATGCTTTTGTAATAAGCCGGGGCATATTAGGCAGATTAAAGCTGTGCTAATTAGCGCGCTCTGATGGCATTTTGAAGGACAGCCCGGCAATTAAAAAGCTTGAGCTGCGAGTGACTTATGGCGGGGGGTGGGGTGCTTAGGGAGAGGTCCTTCACTTCATATTGAGCCGTTTGCTCAGCCCCGGGCTCCGTTGCGCGTGTTTGTCCTCGTGCCAAGCCAACGCGAGGAATGCATCGACCACGTGCGCCATTGGACACCGTGGGGACATGATTGACAGCTTGATATTAAAATGTTTCCAAAGCACTGCTAGTGTGTTGTGTTCTTTCCAAGGCCTTTTGACCAGTGACGGCCCGCAGCGGTGTGTGCCTTTCACTGAACTATGTGTGTTGGAAAAGGGGGAGGAGGCAAAACGATGCGCACAGAAATTCGAGGATATCTGTTCTCTATTAGAATGTTTCAGGTAAGGCAAGCCTCCGACAAGAGGAAAACAAAAGGTACAAACAAGAGAAGAGGAAGTAGAAGAAGAAGAAAAAGAAGAAGAAAAAGGAGGAAGTGGCTCTGTCGCAGTTAGTCTGCTACATATCACACCGTCTACGCCGAAAGCATCTCTGCTCTCAAAAAGAATCTCAAAATGTATCCTCTGTCAAAAAGGGACGCGCACACACACACGCACAGCAAGAGAAATCAACCGTGAACAGGACAGATACATTTTGAAGCATCAGCGCGGGCCACATGGGGCTTGATACTAATTTTGTACTTTGTCATGTAAAGTTGTGCTCTCCTCCGAATGCTGGGAGAACAAAATTAGTATTATGCGTCACCATGTCGGCGACCAGTCGCCCCATTGCTAAGTGTAACTTTTATACAAAATGATGGCGTCACACTGTGGCAATATTGTCCGTGGCTATGAGGCATCGCTGTCTGTGACTACGGTTAAACTTACCCAGTAGTGTGTATATTTAATACTATAAAACAGTGTGACGTTTTACAGAGGGAGTGTTTAGGATATATCCCCTTACTTCAGATCCAACTCCTAAGTGCTTCCAGCTCCGTAAACTTTGCATATTACCAAAACCCTTATGCTACCGTTAAGTGTTTTATTTTCTTTGTCTTTTTTTTTTTTTTTTTAAGGGAGTTGCCTTTAGGAAGTCTTTTGAAGTTACACTTGGGGTTCCCATGGGGACGTGATGCTTAAGAGGAGAAGATCCTCGGTTGCAAATCAAACGAAAAAAGGAGAATCTAGACAGCCGGACGGGTCAGGCACCGCTCCACACGGCCTCGCTCACCTGCGTGTCCCGAGTCGCATTCCTCCAGGTCCTCGTCGTCGCTGGAGCACTCGGCCGACGACACGATGTCATCCGTGGTCTGTTTCGGGAAAAGGGCGCGCGCACACACAGAGAAGAAAAAAGATGGTTCAAGGAACAACGTATGGGAACATGGTCTATTTGAAAGGACGCACGCACTCACAGAGAAGAAAAAGATGGTTCAAGGAACAACGTATGGGAACATGGTCTATTTGAAAGGACGCACGCACTCACACGCAAGAAAAGATGGCCAAGAAAAAAAACGTATGGAACATTGCGTAAAAACACACACACAAACACATACACACCTACAGTACATACGGACACACACATACACACCTACATACGGACACACACATATACACCTACATACGCACACACATATACACCTACATACGGACACGCACATACACACCAACATACGCACCCACACACATCCACAGAGAAGAAAAGATGGCCAAGAGAAAACATATGGAACGTTGTGTAAAAAGGAACACACAAACACACACACACACCTGCATCTGCACACACACACCCACACACACACAAACACACACACCCACACACACCTGCATCTGCACACACACACACACACACACACACACACACACACACACACACACACACAGAAGAAACGATGATCAGGGAACCACATATGGGACATTGAGTCCTCGGCATTCACTTTGAACGAGCAACCGCTAGCGTCAAGGACATCTACCGTTATCTACGCTCTCTGTACCCAGTTTATCAGGTCTACAGATTGTGTGAACAAACACTAAAACATATGATATAGCATTAGAATACTATATTTGCTAGAAAAGACCCATAGTGTTACTAGCGCTCTAAAGTTGTTTTTTTTTACCAGGAATATTTCCAACGTCAATAATTCTTCACTTCTCTGCACGGATAATTGTTTTCCTTGGCCCTCCCGACAGTCCCTCCACCTCGGCAAAAATTTACAACCTCTCCTCCCACCTCCCTCATCCTCCTCCACGATCAATGATCAGCACCGTCCAAACCTCGCCGCTTGATTTGTGCCAGCCGGCGGTAGTGGGAAAGGGGGAGGGAGGGAGGGAGGAGGGGGAGGGAGGTCTAACTCTAACGTGGATCATCAGCCCACTCCAGAGCCCCAGAATCCTGATTTATCCCCCGCCTTGCCCCGTCCGTCTCTGGGGCCGGGAAGCTCGGGAGGCCGAGCGGAGGGGCCGGTGCGTTAGCGGGGCGCGGCGCCGGGCGAGCGGTTATGAGAATGGATCGGCTGGGGCGATAAAACAGGCCCTGTCACCGGGCCGGGGGGTTATGAAATCACAACGCTGATTGAGTTTGCAGTGCTGGCCCAGGGTGGAGGCCTCTAAATATCATTGAGTTTGACAGGCTAATGAAAGGCGCCGCCACAGACGCTGCCCACCAGGGGGAGGGGCCTCCTCTGTGATGGTTGGATATGAGACACACACACACACACACACACACACACACACACACACACACACACACACACACACACACACATACACACAGTCAGAGGCACATTCATAACCCCCCCCCCCCCACACACAGAAAGAAATAAACACACACACACACGTACACACACACACACACACACACACACACGCACATGCACACACACAAAGTCGGTTTATCGTAAATGTATACACAGAATAATTTGTGTGTCTGGTACTTTGTGTCCTTGGGTATGTGGTGTGACTCTTAAAAAATGCATTTGGTCGTAGTAGTGTGTGTCTGTGTGTGTGCGTGCGTAAGTGCGAGTCTGTGTGTGACTCAGCCTGAATAAGCAAAGATGAAGCGTTAGAAGAAAAAACCCTCCAAAGCAAATTGCCTTAAAAATATGTCTCTCAGTAAATACAATATTATTCATTGAAGCCACATTAAGACCATAGAAGTCTGGGTACTGCTGAGAGGGGTTATTGCTTGTTATATGATGGCTGAACCAGATGCAGCAGGAAAGGAGGGAGGGAGGAGGAGGAGGAGGAGGAGGAGGAGGAGGGGGGGCAGAGAAGGAGAGGAGAGACAGATGAAAAGCTCCAGCGACTTCAAAGGCCGTTCCGCCAATTGCCACCACATCGGGGCTGAGTATCAAGTTAGACCTTGTCATTCTCTGGCGCTGCGTCCACCCCCATCACTCACTAGTTCTCTCTCTCTTTCTTTTTCTCTCTCCCTCTCTTTCCCCCTCGCATTTCTACTCCTCTCACTCACTCCATTTTGCGTTCTCTTTCCGATTTCACTCTCACCCTCTTTTTTTCCCTATTTCTTCCTATTTCTTCCTTTCCCCGTACTCTCCACACATTATACAATAACCTCTCTCTCTCGCTCTCTCTCTCGAAAGGCGATGTGAAGGTGAGCACTTTGTCACTTTGGGGTAATTGGTAATTAAACGTGAGATTGACTCTCCACTCCATTTTTTCCATTTTTCCCTCACTCGCA
>JAPMUY010001602.1:5000-10000 GCA_026901105.3 Galaxias olidus | reverse complement strand
TCTCTACCTACTCTGCTCTCTCTCTCTACCTCTCTCTCTCTCTCTCTCTCTCTCTCTCTCTCTCTCTACCTACTCTGTTCTCTCTCTCTACCTCTCTCTCTCACTCTCTCTCTCTCTCTCTACCTACTCTGTTCTCTCTCTCTACCTCTCTCTCTCTCTCTCTCTACCTACTCTGTTCTCTCTCTCTACCTCTCTCTCTCTCTCTCTGTGTACTCTCTACCTACACTCTCTCTCTCTCTCTCTCTCTCTCTCTCTCTCTCTCTCTCTCTCTCTCTCTCTCTCTCTCTCTCTCTCTACTCTGTTCTCTCTCTCTACTGTTTCTCTATACCTCTCTATTTCCTCTACTGTCTCTATTCTCTCTCTCTCTCTTTCCTCTCCCTATTCTCTCTCTCTCTGTCTCCCTATTCTCTCTCTCTGTGTACTCTCTTCCTACTCTCTCTCTTTCCTCTCCCTATTCTCTCTCTCTCCTGTCTCTCTAACTACTCTCTCTGTTTCTTCCTCCGTCTCTTCCTCTCTAAAGGAACCTAACTTCTAGATCCGGGGCCATTGGGGTGTTGATGCTAATTGCCAGTCTGTTTCAACACAAAGGAAGACTTGCCAATCCCCCGCAACTGTCCCAGCTAGACGAGACATGATTTATTTCTCAACACAACTCTTTCATTTCGATCCGTATCGCTTTTTTCCTCTTTTTTCTTTTTCCAAATCACTCTTCATTGCTGAACCATAACATCCCACCCTCATCATCATCATCATCATCATCGTCGTCATCATCATCATCATCATCAGCACAGTTTGCAGGCCGGCTCAGGTCTGGGGTCGACGCTGCGACACGCTCTGTTCCCTAACGAAAGAGGAAGGAGGCTGAAGGACTGCTGAGCGTACGGTGGTTTTCTCTCCTCTTCAAAACGCCTCTGAACGCCGCGTCGAGGGAACTCTCGTTTTCTCCGCGAGCGCCGGGAGAGCGGGGAACCGGGGAACGATGACAGCTCCAAAAATACAGGGCCGGGAAGACGAGGTGTTAGAGATTGCTGCTCTTCCTCGCCACTCAACCCCTGATCCACGAGACGAGACAAGCAGCGAGGAGGAGGAGGAGGAAAGGAAGAAGGGGAATTTATGAGGAGGTGAAAGAGGACGAGGAAGAGGAGGGGCTAGGGGATAAAAGAGAGGGAGGAGGGAGAGACAGAGAGAGAGAGAGAGAGAGAGAGAGAGAGCTCCAGAGCAACAGATTGAAAGAGAAAGAGAGGTAGAAAAGGCCAGAGAGGGAGAAAAAGAGAAAGAGAGAGAGAGAGAGAGAGAGAGAGAGAGAGAGAGAGAGAGAGAGAGGTAGAAAAGGCAGGAGAGCACGATGGGAGGGTAACAAAGAGAGAGAACGATGAGGGTAACAAAGAGAGAACGAGCGGTGTCTCTCCTCTGCCCCGTCCGCCTCTCCTCTTACTCTTCGGTTCCTCCTCGTCTCTCCTCCTCCTCCTCCTCCGTCACTTTCTCCTCCCTCTCTCGGCGGCCGGGCGACACGTGGCGAAGGGGAAGGTGGAGGAGGAGGAAGAGGAGATTGCAGAAGTGCCTCGCAAACACATCTGTCAAACCAGCCTCCCTTTCCAGGTGGAGATTGTTCCTGCCGGGAAGAGGGGGAGGGGGGGGGGGGGCGGCGGCTGGGGGCTGAGGTTTGGCAGGACATAGGGGACATTATTGAAATGGGCCCTATGTGACAGTGAGAGGGGGTTTGGTGTGGTCTTTTGACAGTGAGGACTGTGTGTGTGTGTGTGTGTGTGTGTGTGTGTGTGTGTGTGTGTGTGTGTGTGTGTGTGTGTGTGTGAGTGGAGGTTATTATTGATATGGGCGCTGGCGCTTCACACAGTAATTTGTGCCACTACCCAGAGCCAATGAGAGACGTGCACGGGTTGGAGCGTGTGTGCCTCTTCGTGGTGTTAAGTGCTCGCTCCGACTAAGTGTGTGTGTGTGTGTGTGTGTGTGTGCGCGCGTGCGTGGTGTCTGCAACCGAGAGGATGACTGCTGAAGTGGAGTCCCGGGGGGACTTCCTGTTCGAACAGGAAATGACAAAGAGACGACAGCCCAATCCCCCCCCCCTCCCCCTCCCTCTCCCTCTCCCTCTCTCTCTCAGTCTGTCTCAGAGCAGGTCAGGACCATGCCACCCGCCACGTGCATCTCAATGACCTCACAGGTCGTTACCGCGACAACGCCGCCCCACCCCAGCCCCTGCCCTGTGAATGTAAAACGGCTCCGTTAGTGACCAACACGAAACCACACACACACACACACACACACACACACACACACACTGGCTCTATCTCCATTATCTCTCTCTTTCTCTCTCTAAATAGGCAACAAAACCCTATGCTCATTAACCGGCACCGCACATATACACTGTCTCTCTCCCCCTCTTCCTCTATCCCCCCTCTCTCCACCTCCCCTCTTCTCTCTCCCTCCTTCACTCTGCCCCCCTCCTCTCTCTCTCTCTCTCCCTCTCTCTCTCTCTCTCTCTCTCTCTCTCTCTCTTCTCTCTCCCTCTCTCTTCTCTCTCCCTCCTTCACTCTGCCCCCTCCTCTCTCTCTCTCCCTCTCTCTCTCTCTCTCTCTCTCTCTCTCTCTCTCTCTCTTTCTCTCCCTCCTTCACTCTGCCCCCCTCTCTCTCTCTCTCTCTCTCCCTCTCTCTCTCTCTCTCTCTCTCTCTCTCTCTCTCCCTCTCTCTCTCTCTCTCTCTGTGTACAGGCTCCTGGGTCTCTGTTCACCATGTCCATCTCCCTAAGCCCAGAGGAGAGAAGCCCTGGTATCCGGCCTGAGGGTTAGGTAATATCAGCTCCAACATGACTGTCAACGACACCATTTCCTCTCTCACACCCACACATTCTCCCTCCCTCCCTCCCTCCCTCCCTCCCTCCTCGTGGGGACGTCAATCACTCTCAAAGAGGAGGAGAGGAGAGGAGAGAAAAACGCTATGTCATTTGCACTCGCAATCAATTCTCCATATCAGATGGACCAGGCAGAGCATTTGAGCATTAACTAATTCAAGGGTCTGACTCCATCTAGTTAAAAAGAGAACGCAGGCCAGTACATGGGGGGGACGGGTACGTGCGCACGTGTGGGTGTCAATCATTTTAAGGGGCACTTTTTCCATGATCACTCAAAGACGTGTTCTCCATTAAAAACATTCACAAGCCAGCGATTAACCCATTTTGGATGAGAGAGGTGTAGGTTCTCCATTAAAAACATTCACAAGCCAGTGATTGACCCATTGTGGGTTTCCTAATGTTACTGTTGAGCAGTAGTGGCTGGTGATGAACTTTGACCCCCGCCACACCAGACTAAAGAAAGCTTGTATCTTTATTATTACTCGGTGAACGGCGTACCACATGCCCCCTTCACGTAATATTTATTACAGGCACAAATTAATATTACATGAAGAAAACCGTGCACGGTTACGTGATTTACAATAAAATTATATACTTCACTTTAAAGTCAAAGATAGCCTGAGGAAGAATCACGTAAGAATGACGTGATTTCCAATAAAATGATCCACATGCATTGCAATGTCTACGGCAAGCTGGGTAAGCTAGCTCGGTAAGTAGGCTATCGTTAACGGGATCTTCTGGTTCCTCACCTTGGAGTAAAGCCGATCGCACAAGCCACGTAACGCAAACCAGCGACACACAGCGCTGTAACGCAAAACGGCTAGCCGAGTGGCACCGTCTTGAAGTGTGTCAAGTGCTGGCGTTTCTTTGATGCTTCTTCGTCTCTCTTGTGATCAGAGGTCTTCACTGGTCTCACGATTCGATCACGATTCCCCCGTGAACGATTCTCGACGCACCTCGAGTGCACCTTCAATTTTCGATATTACTGCACGTGGCTACTTTCTCATCAAATCATACCGGCAGCCAGTCAGATCACAGCTTTTCCCCTACAATGCATTGCAACGAAATTGTTGTCAAAAGCAAAATGTTTTTTTTGGTTGTGATTTAACGAACGCTAGCCATCACAAATTGGATGTGGTGTTAACCTTATTCCCACGGAGTCTAACGTTAGCTAGCGTACTTATATAGTGTTATTCCAAATTCCACTTGTATAAGGATACTGACGCTAGGGTTCAGAGACAAAGAGCTGTACAAACTGGGATTATTTCCTTTATTCATGTTCATTCATTCATTCATTATCACTCTGGAAGTAGTACTTAGGTATGGTGTGGTTTATGAGAGGGTCGTTCTTATAAATATCATAAAAGGCATATGCATTAGTAAAACCCATCACTGCTGTTCCAATATTGGCACAGAGATCAATTTCCTTAATACATAACTTTATGAAATTCATAAAAAAGGTCCTCTCAAACAGATCATCATACCTAAATACTTCTTCCAATCTTATATGTTCCAATATTAAAAGGCAAAAAAAGGATAATTTAAAGACAAAGGAATAACGGAGATAATCCCTCTGTGTATCATAGCACTGCTGTACTGGAATGTCATTTCCTTTTCCCTAACAGTTAATACTTGTTCCGCTGTTCAGAAATAGGCCGGGTTATGGTTGGGAACCCCAGACGGTTTATAGGTTTCCATATGCAGAGTGAGGGAACTTTAGACTATGTAGATCTGTATCAGCCATTTGTATTGTTCCATATTCAGGGAGGGGAAGGGATTGGGGTCGAGCTGTTCTTTTGCTTGGATCGTTCAGTCACACACACACACACACACACACACACACACACACACACACACTTGTACAACGCTGAAACAAACACACACACACACACACACACACACTTGTACAATGCTGAAACAAACACACACATACACACACATACACACACAAACACACACACACACACACAGTCACACACACGTGCTCACATGTGAGTGGATGCGTGCAGTGATGTCAGTGTGCCACTGGAGCGTGGGGGAGCTGTTGGATGGCGGGAGGATTCAGAGATCAGATTCCATGTTTCTGGAACGAGCAGAACAGCAGATGATAGACAGGCTGGCCGCTCAAAGGACC
>JAPMUY010001601.1:185000-188827 GCA_026901105.3 Galaxias olidus | reverse complement strand
TGGGGAGGAGGTGGACCTCCAGTCAGAGGAGGAGTGGAACCCCTTCACCCCAGGAGACAGGCCCAAGCACAGGGTCCATATCCTGAAAAGCTCTCCCTGGTCAGAGGAGGAAGAGAGGCTAGTGTCACTGCAGGCTATAGGAGAAGAAGAGGAGGAGGACTTTGTGAGTCAGAGACGGGATGAAGATTTAACACTGCTGTATCAGAGAAGAGGCAGTAATCAACTTGTACCCCCAAACAGTGAGTATACTTAACTTATCAGAACTCTTAAGAACAGTGTGTGTGTGTGTGTGTGTGTGTGTGTGTGTGTGTGTGTGTGTGTGTGTGTGTGTGTGTGTGTGTGTGTGTGTGTGTGTGTGTGTGTGTGTGTGTGTGTTACACTTTAGTGTACTATATTGACCTGGTGAAGCCACAGAAGGCTACTTCAGCGCAAACAAAAAATATGCTGTCCAAGGAGCAACTGCCATCTTACTTTGTACTTTGAAGAAGTATATTATTTGTAAAAGGGATCAACTTTGCTGGTCAACCATCAGTCGTCCTTTACTCATTGATAACATCGACTGGTTATTTCAGGTTCTAGCAGCGTTTTAACAAATACATTTGGTCTGACGTTTAACCTTCTCTCTGATTCCAGTGTGCAATGGATCCATCGACTCAGACCGCGATCAATGTCAATCATTTTCCCGTTTTAATGCTTGTCTGGCAGGAGCTGGCTCCAGTGCTTTATACTTGAAACAGAGAAGCAGTGGTGACTCAACAGGATATTCCTCAAATTCAAGGCGAGCTTCATTTGGCTCCAGGAGAATGAGCTCATATGAGGAACAGGAAGACATTTGATACGCACTGAATTTTGACCAAGGATTTATGCATAGGGAGATTTTTTTTGTGAGTTTTTGGGACTTGTGTCTCAGCTGCTGTATCTTACCTGCCTGTTTATGAATCATGAATGCATGATATGTGACCACATGAATATCCGTTTAGATAATACAAAGTACCTAATATGTGAACCTGATTGTCATACATGAATATCTTAAAAGCCATATATGTCAGTCATCCGTTTGGGAATAAATAAATGGATTCTGGCTTTATACAGCAGTACATTTCTATTGTCACTAGATGGTGCCAAAAAGCCATACTATTTTTATGTCTGTCTGTCTGTCTGTCTGTCTGTCTGTCTGTCTGTCTGTCTGTCTGTCTGTCTGTCTGTCTGTCTGTCTGTCTGTCTGTCTGCCTGCCTGTCTGTCTGTCCGTTTTCCACTGTACTTGAACACTCAGGGAGAAACAATGGGCCAGACTCACGGACACACGTAAAAAGTGATTAACTATCAGACGACTCTACTGGAGGTCCTCAAAGGTCAGAGTTGATTAACATAAACAGATGGAGAGTCCTGCTGCCACTGTTCTGTGTGTGTGTGTGTGTGTGTGTGTGTGTGTGTGTGTGTGTGTGTGTGTGTGTGTGTGTGTGTGTGTGTGTGTGTGTGTGTGTGTGTCTGTGTGCGTGTGTTGGGAGGGGGTTCTGTTTGTGTGTGTGTTTGTGTGTCTGTGTGCGTGTGTTGGGGGGCATGTTTGTGTGTGTTTGTGGGTGTGTGTGTGTGTGTGTGTGTGTGTGTGTGTGTGTGTTGGGGGAGGTGGGTTCTTTTTGTGTGTCTGCTTGTGCGTGTGTCTGCGTGCATGTGTTGGGGGGGAGATGTGTGTGTGTGTGTGTGTGTGTGTGTGTGTGTGTGTGTGTGTGTGTGTGTGTGTGTGTGTGTGTGTGTGTGTGTGTGTGTGTGTGTGTGTGTGTGTGTTTGGGGGGGGGGTGGGTTCTGTTTGTGTGTGTGTGTGTGTGTGTGTGTGTATGTGTTCCCTACCCCCTTCTCCAACTAGTGTGGTTCCCTTGATAAAAAAGACTTCAACACACAAACATACACACACACACACACACACACACACACACACACACACACACACACACACACACACACACACACACACACACACACACACACAGAACCCTCTGGCCTTGTGCTGTGCAACCAGTCTCTGTTTCCATGGTGATGATCCTCTTGCTGTAAATCATGTTGACAGGGTCAGAGTAGTATGAGAGGTCAAAGGTCTTTGAGTTTGTTCATATGTGTGTGTGTGTGTGTGTATGTGTGTGTGTGTGTGTGTGTGTGTGTGTTAAAAGGTGTGTCTGTGGGTATTTAGGCATTGGAGACGTGTGCATTCATGTAACTTCTTTTGTATGAGGATGTGTCTGGCTCAGTGCTTTAGTGAGTCAGGTTCCTGTGTGCATTTAATATGTGTGCACAGCGTGTGTGTGTGTGTTTACAGTGTTTATGTGTGTGTATTGTATGTGAGTGTGTCTGTGTTGAGTGTGAGCGTGTGTCATTATATTTAGTCATAATATGTGATTCATTTATTGTGTTGTTGTGTGAGTGTATGTTTGTGTGTGCGTGTCTCAGTGTGTGTGTCTGTCGAGGTGTGTATGTCTGTCTGAGTGTGTGTGCGTGTCTCAGTGTGTGTATCTGTCGAGGTGTGTATGTCTGTCTCAGTGTGTGTGCGTGTCTCAGTGTGTGTGTCTGTCGAGGTGTGTGTCTGTCTCAGTGTGTGTGCGTGTCTCAGTGTGTGTGTCTGTCGAGGTGTGTATGTCTGTCTCAGTGTGTGTGCGTGTCTCAGTGTGTGTGTCTGTCGAGGTGAGTATGTCTGTCTAAGTGTGTGTGCGTGTCTCAGTGTGTGTGCGTGTCTCAGTGTGTGTGCGTGTCTCAGTGTGTGTGTCTGTCGAGGTGTGTGTGTCTGTCTCTGTGTGTGTGCGTGTCTCAGTGTGTGCGTGTCTCAGTGTGTGTCTTTCGAGGTGTGTATGTCTGTCTCAGTGTGTGTGCGTGTCTCAGTGTGTGTGTCTGTCGAGGTGTGTATGTCTGTCTCAGTGTGTATGTCTGTCTCAGTGTGTGTGCGTGTCTCAGTGTGTGTGCGTGTCTCAGTGTGTGTGCGTGTCTCAGTGTGTGTGTCTGTCGTGTGTGTATGTCTGTCTCAGTGTGTATCTGTCGAGGTGTGTATGTCTGTCTCAGTGTGTGTCTTTCGAGGTGTGTATGTCTGTCTCGGTGAGTGTGCGTGTCTCAGTGTGTGTGTCTGTCGAGGTGTGTATGTCTGTCTCAGTGTGTGTGCGTGTCTCAGTGTGTGTGCGTGTCTCAGTGTGTGTGTCTGTCGAGGTGTGTATGTCTGTCTCAGTGTGTTTCTGTCGAGGTGTGTATGTCTGTCTCAGTGTGTGTGCGTGTCTCAGTGTGTGTGTCTGTCGAGGTGTGTATGTCTGTCTCAGTGTGTGTGCGTGTCTCAGTGTGTGTGTCTGTCGAGGTGTGTATGTCTGTCTCAGTGTGTGTGCGTGTCTCAGTGTGTGTGTCTGTCGAGGTGTGTATGTCTGTTATTTTTACATGATATCACATACGGAATGCTGAAGAAAAGCAGAAGGGACAACACGCCTACAACTAAATGCACCCATGGAAATCATTTTAACATGCATTTCATTAATATTTCCACTAGATGGCACTATAATCAAAACAAAAAGAAATTAATGCTGCCTACCACCTCAATCAAAACATAAATACGTAAGGGGGGTGCAATATGTTACAATAGTTGATGTTAAAATGCCCTCTTCTGGTGGAAACGATGTACTGCCTAAATAATCTACTGAACCTTTTTACAAAACCTTCATATCCTGAAAGCAAGCAACGACACTACTATACAATTTTTTTTGCAGTTTTTAATAAGTATTGTCGCTTAGACACAGAGAGAGAGAGAGAGAGAGAGACCACACTGACCACAGCAATCAAAAATTTAGTTTGTATTATTTTG
>JAPMUY010001601.1:175000-180000 GCA_026901105.3 Galaxias olidus | reverse complement strand
CATAAAAAATAATAAAAATAAATAAATAAATAAAATAAAATAAGATCAAAATAAGTAGTATACAATTAAAAAGGCATGGAGCCTGCAATCGAGCATTAAAAAGCATCACGTGGGACAGTAAGCCAGCCTAAACAAATGGGTTTTGAGGTGGGTTTGGAAACAGGAAATTGAGTCCAGATTTTTGATGTCAGGGGGGAGGGAGTTCCATAGACGTGGGGCGGAGCAGCTGAAGGCTCGCGATCCCATAATAGCGTGGCTTGTGTTATTGAAAGTCACTTCCGTTCTTGACGCTGTGTGATGGTCAGTTTTCAGGTAAATCTAATTATTTTGTATTTATCGACAACTGTAGTTCTTCAGATGTGGACTAGAGGGGGACAGAGAGAATAATACAATGAGACAATAACAGGCTCAGAAATAACGAGAAAGAGTTTCAGAAGAACAATGCTGGACAGTAGCAGGTTCAAAAAAATTCCTATTTATAGCTTAAGGGTGTCACAATTTCCTCCAGTTAACAAATTAAAAAGTTAAACAAAAACAAATTGGAAGTTGATCGCTTTGGCCCCTAATTCCAAAAACTTAATTTACAAAGAGTTTTCTCACCACGTGAAAAAATCCCACTTCAGGATCCTGGGAGGGATTATTGACTCCGCATTTCAATTTGACAAGCAGATAAATGCAGTGGTAAAATCCAGTTTCTTTCAGTTAAAGCTACAGTATGTAAGTTTGAATTTCGAGAAATGTATCAAACTTTTTACGTTTTTTTACGTTTATTACATACCTCCTGGAGGATATCATTAAACCAAATGCTCAGAGAGAAGGTGTGCTATATATGAGCGCCCTGGGCCCTGTATTCAGCTTTCAAAAATCTAGGGACGACCGCCTATCCCCAACCAAGCAGGAGAGTTTTTGCAAGGAGTAAGGGCTACCTGCCTGTCAATCACCTCGCGTGCACACTCCTAGGTAAAAATCCTTGCTTACAGCGTCACCCTCCAAACAAGCTTGTTGTTACAATTCGCGTTGCAGACAAAAGTAGCAGAGTATGAACTAGTAGTTGCAAAGCGGTTGAAGTCATTGCATGTCGTCGCAAAAGACTTGGCTTGTCAAATCGCCAAGACAGTTTTTAGAACGTTAGGAAGTATCGCACCAGATTTATGTCAAAAAGGCATTATTCATTTACATGCATGTTTGATATGCTCGGCAACGTAGCTATGGTGCCAATCGCAGCTAAATAAAAACGATTGTCATGTAGTAGCTCATACTAATAGGGGAATCAAATTATGAAATTGTTTTTGTTAACGTTAGCTTACTGAATGTCGTTACTAGGGAAACGGTCATTTGTGTCTGTGCTCGTTGCTTTGGTGTGAACCACTCAGTTTTAAAGCATTTACAATCAGACCTTTTTGATTATTTTGTTTCTCACCTCAGAATCAGACATCGCTTTTTGCGTTGTTGGTGAGAACCAAAAATATGCACAACATACACGATTCATGAAACACTGCTTGCTCAGGCTCATAGTCAGAGCGTGCATGGGCATGTGTGGGATGGGGCGAGAGGGATAGGAGGGACCAAAGACTCAGGAGGTTGGCCTTTTTGTGCCAAATAGTGTTGTGATTCAAATTCTTGCAATTTTTTCACCAATTCTCTAGAATTTACATGCTGCACCTTTAAGGACCCTAACAAAAAATACCCTTCCTTTCACTAAAGGATTTGGAAAAGGTCATCCATGTTCTAATTCTTTCCCATCTGGACTACTACAACTCCCTGTACACTGGAATCAGCCGGTCATCTCCCAGTACACTGGAATCAGCCAGTCATCTCCCAGTACACTGGAATCAGCCAGTCATCTCCCAGTACACTGGAATCAGCCAGTCATCTCCCTGTACACTGGAATCAGCCAGTCAACTCCCAGTACACTGGAATCAGCCAGTCATCTTTGTCCAAAACGCTGCGGCCAGGCTTTTGACTGGATCCAAAAAGAGGGACCATATTTCTTCTATCTTGGCCTCTCTTCACTGGCTTCTAGTTTGCTATATAATTTACTTCAAGATCCTGCTATTTGTTATCAAAGCACTGAATCAACTTGCACCCTCCTACATCACAGATCTCCAGAGACCATACACCACCCCCAGGCCTCTTAGGTCTTCTGAATTGGGATTCCTGGCCATCCCATGCTCCAAACTCAAACTCAGGGGTGATCGCACATTTTCAGTTACAGCCCCTGAATTATGGAAGAGTCTTCCCTCTTCTGTTAGATTCACCCCTTCTGTCCATTCTTCAAATCTCAGTTCAAAATGTGTTTATTTTCATTAGCTTTCAAATCATATTAGTGGTTTTATACGCACTTAGCTTGTACATAGTATATATGCAGTATAAATATTCGTATATATGTATATACATACTGTATATACTGTATATACAGTATATAGCATATATATATATATATATATATATATATATATATATATATATATATATATATATATATATATATTTCACAACTGTTCTCTGTTATATTTGATATATTGTATGTGAATGAATTGTACAACACTTTGGTCAGCTCTGCTTGTTTCAAACATGCTCTAAATAAACATGATTTGATTTGATTTGATGTACTTTTAAGCTATCAAACTGACTCACACATCATGTAATCTCCGATAAAGTGTCTGGTTTTCCATAAACCAGTTTGTCTGGTTCTGTTGTTTATCAAGATGGGAAACTGGATTTCTGGGACGGTGACGATCCCTCACACTGATTGGTGTGCGTGTGGACGTTATTGGTTTGTTAAAACCTATGAACAAATAGCAAGGTACTGTAAAGCATTTGAAAATATTTCTATTTATTGTAAATATTTCAAATTTAAGGGTCTGCTGAAGGGTTTCTGGACAGGCTAATCAAACGTTTGGTAAATGTTAAACTTTATGATTTTAAAAACTGTACATACACCATTATGCTTAATTTGAGTAAACATTTGTCATTTGGATCTATTGCTGTTGTTTGTTGTTGTTTGGACCTATTGCTGTTGACGAAATGCACACAATAGTCTTTTATAGGCTTCTCATGTCCATAGTTACAGAACATGCACTTTAATCATTGATCACCATTTAAAGGGATTACTGTATGAGGAAACTGGCTGGGAGACGGATGACTTTATTTGAATGTATATACGATTGCTTTAAGTTATTTGAATAGTTTAATACCAGAGAGGTTACATTCCACGTCCCTAGGACCAGTCTACGATGCTAGGGGTCAGCACGCCTAGGTCCCCGCCTGTGCCTGCCACCCGATTGGCATTGCACCCGACCCCAATGTCTATCCCTGCAGGTGGTGGGCCCACAGGGCGGCGGCTCCATGCTGCTTCTTCGGGCTGTGCCCAACCGGGCCCCACGGATCAAGGCCTGGCCACCTGACGCTCGCCAACGAGCATCCCCCCCGGGTCTGGCTCCAGGGGGTAGCCCCATTTTCCCTCTTCCGGGCGAGGTGCCACAGTGCAGTTGGTTCCGCTTCATTGGGTGTTGTCGAATCGCGCTAAGTCTGGACCCTCCCCTGGGACCAATTTTCCATGGGAGACCCTACCAGGGGCTACTGCCCCCGACAACACAGCTCCCAGGGTCACAGGGACACTGAAACCCCTCCACCACTCCTTGGACAGCATATTTTTTGTTTGCGCTGAAGTAGCCTTCTGTGGCTTCACCAGGTCAATATAGTACACTAAAGTGTAATACACACACACACACACACACACACACACACACACACACACACACTGTTCTTAAGAGTTCTGTTAAGGTGGCGATTCTCGGAGGGGTCCCACTACTATCGTACTACTGATACGACGAGGCGTGGAAAGGAGCCAGACGAGGTGGCACGGGCATCTGATTAGGATGCCTCCTGGGCGCCTCCCGTTGGAGGTTTTCCGGGCACGCCCTACTGGTAGGAGACCCCGGGGTAGACCCAGAACACGCTGGCGGGATTATATCTCTCGTCTGGCCTGGGAACGCCTCGGGATCCTCCAGGAGGATCTGGAAAACGTTGCTGGGGATAGGGACGGCTGGAAGTCCCTGCTGAGCCTGCTGCCACCGCGACCCGGCCTCGGATAGGCGGCGGAAAATGGATGGATGGATGGATGGATGGAATTGGAAGAACTACCTGACTACGATGCAATAATAGGACAAGGAAAATGAAAGATTACCCCGCGTTTCCCATCAAACTCATCAACATCCTGAAACAAAACAACGCGATGGTGGAAAGCCATCACACAAGTGTTTTTGATCGACTGGCATGTTCTAGGCAAGAGTAAACAGTGCTGTCTTTTTAGTCTGGAGTATGCACTTCTCTGATGCAGTTTTGTTTTACCAGCAGGAAGAATGACTGAGCCCAAAATGGCGGCTTGCTCAGAGTTTTTCTCAGGTGAGTGTAAATGAGGAAATTGAAATGAAGAATGTCAAGAGAGAAAGATAAATGGAGGAGGTGGACATCCAGTGGGTTCTGGATGAGGAGAGGCCCTGCGTGGTGATCCCCCCTGGAGACAGGCCCAGGCACAGGGGCCTCCAGAAGGGCACAGACAGCCTGGGGGAGGAGGTGGACCTCCAGTCAGAGGAGGAGTGGAACCCCTTCACCCCAGGAGACAGGCCCAAGCACAGGGTCCATATCCTGAAAAGCTCTCCCTGGTCAGAAGATGAAGAGAGGCTAGTGTCACTGCAGGCTATAGGAGAAGAAGAGGAGGACTTTGTGAGTCAGAGACGGGATGAAGATTTAACACTGCTGTATCAGAGAAGAGGCAGTTATCAACGTGTACCCCCAAACAGTGAGTATACTTAACTTATCAGAACTCTTAAGAACAGTGTGTGTGTGTGTGTGTGTGTGTGTGTGTGTGTGTGTGTGTGTGTGTGTGTGTGTGTGTGTGTGTGTGTGTGTGTGTGTATTACACTTTAGTGTACTATATTGACCTGGTGAAGCCACAGAAGGCTACTTCAGCGCAAACAAAAAATATGCTGTCCAAG
>JAPMUY010001601.1:162500-167500 GCA_026901105.3 Galaxias olidus | reverse complement strand
TCCTCTTTTTGAAGCCATGATTTTTTAAATCTCCCTTTTTCGATTGCCAAATGGTGGTCACTTAGCCTGTACTTGGTAAGGATCAGCCTCTGCTTAATATCTCTGACAGTGGAGAGGTATTCAGCAAATTTATATTCTCTGTTTAGGGAATGGTAGCAGATTAATCTGCTTTGAGTTTTAGTTTCTTGATTCCAATGTTCCAAATATGACTCTTTGCTTTGTTTGATAATTTGATTGACACTAAATTGTATTTCTAAAGCAGTGTTAGTGTGAGAGTGTAGTTGAACATGATTAGTCAGTCTCAGCACCAACTGGCTGAGGGGACTCTTCTTAGGGTTCAGTTCTTGGGTTTTGAGTGCTTTAAAGTGAAGCGAGTCTTCAGGACTAGATCTTAGATGCATCAGGAAATTTAGCGCTCTTTTTTGAATGCTTATCATCAATGGAAACCGGCCTAATTCTGCCCTGCATGCATTTGTTGGTGTTTTTCTTTGGACATTAAGATATTTCTACAAAATTCTGCATGCAGGGTCTCTGTTGGATGCTTGTCCCATCTAGTGTAGCTATGGTGATTGAGTGCACCCCATATTTCACTTCCATAAAGTGCAATTGGTTGAATAACACTGTCGAATACTTTACACCATATTTTGACTGGAATACTGATTTTATAGAATTTGCATTTTATTGAATAGTAGGCTCTACAGGCTTTTTCTTTCAATGCATTCACTGCCATAGTGAAACTGCCTGATGCCGAAATTGTTAGGCCAAGGTAGACATAGCTCATTGTGTGCTCTAGGGCGGTGGTTCCCAGATTGAACTGATGTCTTAGTTCCTGACATCTGGGCTTTTTTTGGAAGATCATGACCTGGGTCTGTTTCAGGTTTACTGCCAGGGCCCAGTTCTGGCAGTACTGTTCCAGCAGGTCCAGGTGCTGCTGTGGTCCCTGTTCTGTTGGAGACAGCAGCACCAGGTCGTCTGCATAGAACAGTGATTTGACTTCTCCATCTTGGAGAAAGAGGCCTGGGGCTGTAGATTGGTCCTGCTGTATCGCTAATTGATTAATATAAATATTGAACAATGTTGGACTCAAATTACAGCCCTGGCAAACACCACTTCTCTGAGTGAAGAATTCTGTATGATTATTGCCAATTCTTATTGCGCACTTGTTTTCCGAATACATACAGTAGATTTGATAAGATCATACAGGTATACCGTGCCTCCAAAACAACATTGAAGCAGTCGATAATATAAACCTTCATGCCAAATAGAATCAAATGCTTTTTTGAAATCGACAAAGCAAGCAAATATTTTACCATTTTTGGACTGGTGCACATATTTTCCAATTAGGGTGTGCATAGTGTGGATGTGATCAGTTGTGCGATGTTTTGGTAGAAAGCCAATTTGACTTTTACTCAAGAGATTGTGTTTGTTAAGGAAGTTTGTCATTCTGTTGTTTATAATGCTGCAAAATAACTTCCCCAGATTACTGCTCACACAGAAGCCTCGGTAATTATTAGGGTCCAATTTGTCTCCACTCTTATAAATTGGGGAAATAAGACCTTGGCTCCACATGTCAGAAAAGCAACCAGAGCTTAATACAATGTTAAGTAGTTTTAGAATAGCATCCTGTAATGCAGGAGTGTTGAATTTGAGCATTTCCTTTTTTATGTTGTCTGGATCACAAGCCTTCTTTGTTTTTAGGGATTTAATTCTTTCAGCCAATTCTTCTCCTGAAATTGGGAAATCAAGTGGATTCATGTTGTGTTTTATGGTGGATTCCAAATCATTGAGCTTTTCTTTGATCAGTGACTTGGGTTAATTTCATGGGAAGGGATGTCTTTATAGAGACTTTCAAAGTGTGTTTTCCAAATGGTGGTATTTTGAAAAGGCGATGCCTGTTGTTTGGTAGTGCTCAAATTATTCCACATGTCCCAGAACTAATTTTGATCAATGGCATTTTCAATTTATTCCAATGTTTGGTAGGCATAATTTCTTTGTCTTTCTGATGATATGTTTATAGTGTTTTAGAGATTCATGATATTGCAGATGTATGTTTGGGTTGTCTGAATTACAATGTTTCAAGTTAGATAGTTTTCTTAAATTCTTTCTTGTGGTTTTACATTCATAATTAAACCACTTATCATTGAGCATCTTTTTGGTGTGTTTTTTTTTATTCTCAAGAATACCACCAATCATTGCTGCCTTCTGAAAGATCATGCCAATATCCACAGTGGCTATGTTAATGCCATCCCTGTCAGATACGTACTGTCTATTAATGACATTAGATATCTCATTTGTAATATTAGGCGAGTTCAGCGCTGTAATAAATTTTTCAGGGCTGTCTGTTGCCCATCTATATGGCATTTTTAAATTGTACAACACACAAGGTTCGGTTGGTAGTTTATTGGGTTGTTCAAATATTTATAGAAACACATTGATTTGATTATGGTCTGAAAGAGGAGTTTGCTGCCTGACAGTGAATGCATTGATAATAGAGGGGTCCATGTCAGTGATTGCACAGTCAACTACACTAGACCCAAGAGCTGAAGAATATGTGAACCTCCCCATAGAGTCCCCTCTAATCCTACCGTTAAGAATGTACAGGCTTAAGGCTCGACAGAGAAGCACAATCTCTTTTCCACTTTTGTTTAGAGTGCTATCAAGGCTGTTTCGTTGAGTGATAGTTGGTGCGGTATACAAGGTGTTTTGACCAAATACATGGTTGTTTCCATGTGGGTCTATGAAATCAGATTCAGACCCTGTTCGTGCATTCAGGTCTCCACACAGCAGCACACTTCCCTGGGCCTGGAAGTGGCTGATCTCTGTATGGAGGCTGCTGACCAGCTCTTCATTATAATAGGGGGATTCCTGTGGGGGGATGTAAATAGCACAGAGGTATATATCTTTCTCTGTTATTCCAGTCAACCTCAACCATACATGGGATTGCCCCTTCTTAACTGTTGAGATATGGCTGGTAAAGGTCTTCCTTGTACCACACCACTACTCCACCAGAATGTCTGCCTCTATGTACTGCGCTGTGTTTTACAGAGGGTACTAAGACTTCATGGTAACCTGAGGGACAGTGAGTGAGCATGTCTTTATGACACCATGTTTCTGTTAGTATGATAATGTCAGAGTTTTCAATAGATTTGAGGAATTCAGGGTCTTCACTCTTCAAACCAAAGGCTGACGAGTACAGGCCCTGAATGTTCCAACAGCTTATGTGGAATGAACGCATTTAAATATTCAAAATTAACCTATTTGGTGAGACAGATAATATGTTGAAAACTTACATGTAGCTTATATAGATGTAAATACAGTATTTATATATAACATATATGCCCATATATGCCACTCTCTCTCTCTCTCTCTCTCTCTCTCTCTCTCTCTCTCTCTCTCTCTCTCTCTCTCTCTCTCTCTCTCTCTCTCTCTCTCTTTCTCTCTCTCTCTCTCTCTACCTCAAATATATATTTTACACATATTAATATTTGTATATATATATATTTAGATATGAGATTCAAACCAACAGACATTTGTTGCAAGAAATTATATTAGGATAGATCCTCTGTCTCCCATCCTTCTTTCGTATCTCTCTCTCTCTTTCCTTCTTTCGTAAATGTTCCCTCCCTCTCTCTCTCTTTTATCTCTCTCTCTCTTTCTCGCAAATAATAATACATAAAAAAAGATAAACACACACACACGTACCAACAAATGCAAACAATCTCTCTACTTGCCTTTCATCTCTGAATTCAATACTTTGTCTTTCTCTAACGCTTTCGCCTAACAATCACTTCATCACTTTATCTCTTTCTCTCTCTCCGTAAATCTCTTCTTATTCTCCCCGCGGACTCTATTCTTCCCTTTCACTCTCTACCTCTTCTCATTTGGATCTAGCTCCCTCCATTCTTCCCTATTCTCCCCCCGCCTCTCTCTCTCTCTCTCTCTCTTTCTATCTCTCTCTCTCTCTCTCTCGCTCTCTCTCTCGCTCTCTCATACTCTCTTGTTGTGTCTCTTGTCTTCTCTCTCTCTCTCTCTCTCTCTCTCTCTCTCTCTCTCTCTCATACTCTCTTGTTGTGTCCCTTGTCTTCTCTCTCTCTCTCTCTCTCTCTCTCTCTCTCTCTCTCTCTCTCATACTCTCTCGTTGTGTCTCTTGTCCTCTCTCTCTCTCTCTCTCTCTCATACTCTCTCGTTGTGTCTCTAGTCGTATCTGTCTCTCTCTCTCTCTCTCTCTCTCTCTCTCTCTCTCTCTCTCTCTCTCTCTCTCTCTCTCTGTTAAAGACATCACTGTTTCTCTGACAGATCTAATCCACTAATTGTCGCCACATGGCTTCCCTAATCATCCGCAAGCGGAAACACACACACACACACACACACACACACACACACACACACACACACACACACACGCGCACGCACACACACACACACAGAAACAAACACACACACACTCATATTTTAGCCAGCCAAGGGGCTAGACACCCACACATGCAGATGTAAACATAAAATGAAATGTGTGTGTGTGTGTGTGTGTGTGTGTGTGTGTGTGTGTGTGTGTGTGTGTGTGTGTGTGTGTGTGTGTGTTAATGCTGGTGTGAGTGTGAATGCTGGTGTGAGCGTGTGTACGTGCGTGTTTTTGTGAATGCATGCATGTATGAATATGTAAACACACGTGTGTGTGTGTGTGTGTGTGTGTGTGTGTGTGTGGTGTGTGTGTGTGTGTGTGTGTGTGTGTGTGAGTTCAGGCTGGTGCAGTGAGGAATATTTCATCTCTGTATTTCTGTCTATTCTCTTTACCTCTGGGTGAACACATCAACCACTTTGTGCAAGTGTGTGTGTGTGTGTATGTGTGTGTGTGTGTGTGTGTGTGTGTGTGTGTGTGTGTGTGTGTGTGTGTGTGTGTGTGTGTGTGTGTGTGTGTGTGTGTGTGTGTGTGTGTGTGTGAATGGTTGACTTCTTATTTCCAACAGGACATGACAAGCATCATTATTGCGTTGCTCAGAGTC
>JAPMUY010001601.1:155000-157500 GCA_026901105.3 Galaxias olidus | reverse complement strand
TGTAATATTAGCCGAGTTTAGCGTCTTAATAAAGCTTCAAAATAACTATCTGGTGCCCATCTGTATGGCACATTTAGATTGAACAGCTTACAGGACTTACAGGTTTATTAGTTTGTCCATGTATTTTTTAGCAACACATCGATTTGATTATGGTCTGAAAGAGGAGTTTACTGCCTGACTGTGAATGCATTGATAGTAGAGGGGTCCGTGTCATTAATTGCATAGTAAACTACACTAGACCCATGAGATCTCCCCATAGAGTCCCCTCTGAAGGCACACAGGCTTAAGGCTCCACTGAGAAGCACAACCTCCATTCCACTTCTGTTTACAATGCTATCGAGGCTGTTTCGCTGAGTGATAGTCGGTCTGGTATACTACACACAGTGTTTTGACCAAATACATGCTTGTTGTTGATATGTGGGTCTATGACAACAGGTTCAGACCCTGTTGGTGGATTCAGGTCTCCACTTACCTGGGCCTGAAAATACCTGAGTGCTGTATGGAGGTTGTTGACTATAGCTCTTCACTATAATAGAGGGATTCTGATAGGGGGACGTAGATAGCACAAAGTTATATGTATTTTCTGCCCCTCTCTCTCTCTCTCTCTCTCTCTCTCTCTCTCATCTCTCTCTCTCTCTCTCTGTGTCTCTCTCTCTCTCTCTCTCTCTCTCTCTCTCTCTCTCTCTCTCTCTCTCTCTCTCTCTCTCTCTCTCTCACACTCTCTCTCTCTCTCTCTCACTCTCTCTCTCTCACACACACTCTCTCTCTCTCCCTCTCTCTCTCTCTCTCTCTCTCATCTCTCTTTCTTTCTCTCTTTCTCTCTCTGTCTCTCTCTCTCTCACACTCTCTCTCTCTTCCTCTCTCTCTCGCTCTCTCTCTCTCTCTCTCCCTCCCTCCTAAACTGGGAGAAGAGTGAGGCTTTGCAGATGGGACAGTGGCGGGAGGGGGCAGCACCCAGTCTGCCCCGGGATCTAAGGTGGGGTAGGAACGGGCTAAAGGTTTTAGGTGTTTATATTGGGTCAGAAGAGTATCAGAAGCAGAACTGGGAGGGTGTGGCGGAGAAGGTGTGTGCCAGATTGTCTCGTTGGACATGGTTGTTGCCCCAGATGTCCTATAGGGGAAGGGTCCTGGTTTTAAAAAACTTGGTTGCTTCGACCTTGTGGCATAAGATGAACAAAGGACTATGGTGGATTTCCTATGGTCAGGCCAACACTGGATTCGTGCTGCGTGGCTGGATCTGCCAGTGGCTGAGGGAGGCCAAGGCCTCATGGACATCAAATCCAGAGTCATGGCTTATAGGTTCCGGAGTGCACAGAGACTTCTTTACACCCATGGATTGAGCTGGACAGACACGGCAAGGCTGCTGCTGAGGAGGGCTGGTCGCCTGGGCTATGACAAGCAGCTGTTGCTTTTGAGACCAGGAGAGGCTCCCCTGTCAGGACTTACACCTTTTTATAGTTCTGTGTTACAGGCATGGCAAGTTTTCCAGGTCAGTCGAGCGGAGGCAGAAACGCCTGGACTGTGGCTCTTTGAAGAGCCTTTGTTTTTTAATGTATTTATTAACACCAACATTTTATCCTCTGTCACCCTACGAGCAAGACTGAGGGAGGTGGGCTGTGTGAAGTTGGGCCACCTAATGAAAGCAAAGCTTTCCTCATTGGACCGGCTGGGAGAAGCTATAAAGGTCAGGTCTGTACGGCTGCTAAATAGAACGGTGGAGGAGGTGTGCGCATCCTTGCCAGTGCCACTCAGAGGGTTTGTGGAAAACCCCACGCTGGCGGAGCAGTGGGATGATGACTATGAATACGTTTTTCACTCCCTGAATGTTGCCCCGGCAGTTGGGGATTGGCAGGAGGAGGAAGGGTCAGTGCTATCTCTTTCAATCCTGGAGGTTGAGGAGTTTGAGCACATGGGGAAAAAGACATTATGCCACACATGTGTTAAAGTGCTACACCTGCGCTCCCTGGCAGAAATTAAGGAGTTAAGGTGGGGTGAGTTATTTGGTTCGGATGCTTCCCCAAAGGGTTATTGGCGGTCCTTATACAAGCCTCCTTTGGAGAAAAGGACAGCCGACCTCCAGTAGAGGATAACACATGGCGCAATAGCTACCAACAGACATCTGGCACACCTGGATCCAGCGAATGGGGAGGGGTGTTTGTTCTGTTCTGAACCAGAAACACTGTCGCATTTTTTTGTACAGTGTCGGAGATTAGTGGGGCTGTTTGAGCTACTAGGGAGGTGGTATGAGCGGCTTGGGGAGGTGTTTTCTTTTCCTTTGTTTATTTTTGGTCCAAGGTATTCTGTTAGAAAGAAGCAAGTGCATACAATGATCAATTACATTTCAGGCATGGCAAAAATTGCCATCTGGAAAACCAGGAAGAAGCAGGCAGAGGGTCTATGCTCAGTAGACTCTGTTCAGATGTTGAAGGGACTGATGGCGTCCCGTCTCCGGGTTGAACATGTGTACTTTAAACTTGTGGACAATATGGACAGATTTATG
>JAPMUY010001601.1:147500-150000 GCA_026901105.3 Galaxias olidus | reverse complement strand
ACTGACTGACTGACTGACTGGCTGACTGGCTGACTGAACGGCTGAATGACTGACAGACAGAGTGACTGATGACTGACTGGTTAACTGACTGAGTGACTGGCTGACTGAGTGACTGGCTGAGTGACAGAGTGACTGGCTGACTGACTGTGTGACTGGTCTGAGGATGGTGGAGCCTGTGTCAGCCGTTGAGTCTGTAAGCCTCTTTAACAGGCTGACTGAGTGACTGGTTGACTGGCTGACTGACTGTGTGACTGACTGGTTGACTGGCTGACTGACTGGCTGACTGACTGGCTGACTGACTGGCTGACTGGCTGACTGAGTGACTGGCTGAGTGACAGAGTGACTGATGACTGACTGGTTGTGTGACTGGTCTGAGGATGGTGGAGCCTGTGTTAGCCGTTGAGTCTGTAAGCCTCTTTAACAGACTGACTGAGTGACTGGTTGACTGGCTGACTGACTGTGTGACTGGTCTGAGGATGGTGGAGCCTGTGTTAGCCATTGAGTCTGTAAGCCTCTTTAACAGGCTGGCTGAGTGACCGGTTGACTGGCTGACTGACTGGTTGACTGGCTGACTGGCTGACTGACTGTGTGACTGGTCTGAGGATGGTGGAGCCTGTGTTGCCTCTTTAGTGATGGTGTTTAATAACTTCACTTAATCCTCTTAGCGTACCCCCCACCCCCTGCCCCCCCACCCCCCCCCACCCCCAACCGTAACGCCAACGCCCCCACACCTCCCCTCTCTGACCCCCCCGCGCTCCCCACATCCCTCGTTTCCTCTTTTTCATTCCGTTCATCACTCCATTCCTGCTTTCCTCTGAGCTGTGTCATGGTGTGATGGTGTCATACGGGCACCGTGCCTCACAGACTCCATGCCTTTCTGATCAGGATCCTCACAGAGACACAGAGACACAGAGACACAGAGACACACAGACACACAGACACACAGACACACAGACACAGAGACACACAGACACACAGACACAGACACACAGACACACAGACACAGACACACAGAGACACACAGACACACAGACACACAGACACAGAGACACAGAGACACACAGACACACAGACACAGACACACAGACACACAGACACACACACACAGAGACACACAGACACACACACAGAGACACACAGACACAGAGACACACAGACACACAGACACAGAGACACAGACACACAGACACACAGAGACACTGAGACACAGAGACACAGAGACACACAGAGACACACAGAGGTCATGAAACCACAACCAGCCACCTGGATTTCACCCCACACTAAAAACAATCTCTCCTTCAGTCTGTTTCATAACCCTCTCTCTCTCTCTCTCTCTCTGTGTGTCTCTCTCTCTCTCTCTCTCTCTCTCTCTCTCTCTCTCTCTCTCTCTCTCTCTCTCTCTCTCTCTCTCTCTCTCTCTCTCTCTCTCTCTCTCTCTCTCTCTCTCTCTCTCTCTCTCTCTCTCTCTCTCTCTCTCTCTCTCTCTCTCTCTCTCTCTCTCTCTCTCTCTCTCTCTCTCTCTCTCTCTCTCTCTCTGTCTCTCTGTGTGTGTCTCTCTCTCTGTCTCTCTCTCTCTCTCTCTGTCTCTCTGTGTGTCTCTCTCTCTCTCTCTCTCTCTCTCTCTCTCTCTCTCTCTCTCTCTCTCGTAACCAACCCCGTCCCTCACACCCTCTCCACCTCTTACTCACTCCTTCATTCTTTACCCCCCCCCCTCCCCTCCCTCCCTCTCTCCCTCCCTCCCTCCAGCTGCACGTTCTCTTCCATGTAAATCCCAGGCTATAAGGCTATAGCTTTAACAGATTTAAAAGGTCCACAGAGTCTCACTGTCTAAGCCTGTTTCCTGGATTACTGAACCAGCTAAGTGGAGGTCACACACACACACACGCACACAGGGAGGGAGAGAGAGAGGGGGAAGGAGAGAGAGAGGCAAAAGGAGAGGGAAAATAAGACATGCAGAGAGACACTTTAGCAAACACTTCAAGACAGACACGCACACAAGGAGGGAGAGAGAGAGAGAGAGGCACACACACAACCTTGGATAAAACACAGACAATCAGACACATCACACACACACACACACACACACACACACACACACACACACACACACACACACACACACACACACACACACACACGCACACACAGTAAGTGCACAAACAAAGGCTTATTCGTGCAGTTAATTTCGTTTCTTTAATTTAATTGTGATTCTATGTTGGGTTTGCTTTGCGCTGGTGTGTTTAACTGTCGTCTAATAAGCCATGTTAAACTCTCGTCACACGCGTGTGTTTTAGGAAGCCTTGTTCCATCATCTAGGCGTGTTTTAACAAGTCACGGTGCACAAGCGTGTTTCCCTCAATCAGACTAACTTTCCGAGTGAGGTCACATCAACCACTGGACTGTGTGAAAACACACACACACACACACACACACACACACACACACACACACACACACACACACACACACACACACACATTTCCTCTCCCGCACATACACT
>JAPMUY010001601.1:135000-140000 GCA_026901105.3 Galaxias olidus | reverse complement strand
TTGTTTTTTTTGTTGTTGTTGTTGTTGTTGTTGTTTTTGACCCACAACAAAAACACAACGCTGTCGGAAAACTGACCAATAAGAGTCGAATGTTTCAAAACCAAGTGAGATAACAAAAACTGAAATCTGAATAACAGACCTCACAGATCCATCCTTACAGTGTTTTATGGCTACATCTAGTCAAAACCAGTCTGCAGTGTAACTATGGCCATAACAATAACATATAGCAATGTCATATGCAAGTCCTTCCTCTAGACACAAACTGCTCTATAGCCCTCATTCCCTCTAATGGAAAGCTGTCTTTGCTTGCCCAACAGCCGTGGCTAGGCTGCTTAGCTAAGGGACAGAAATAGACAGCAAACCTTAAATTGGTTTATGTTACAAATTGAGCTATGACCAAAGGGTTAACTAACGTTTCGATTGGCTTACATTACGAGAGCACCTGGATGGCTTACTTCCAGAGAGTACAGTGGGGCGAGGTGGGAAGACACAGACACAGACACACGCACACGCACACACACACACACACACACACACACACACACACAGAAACACACACAGAAACACACACACAGACACATACATATAAACACAACAGACACACAGAAACAGAAAAAAACAGCGAAACACAAAAGGACACGCACACACACACACACACACACACACACACACACACACACAAATACAAACACACACAAACACAGAGAAACACAAAAACAAACACACAATTTTTCTCTCATAAACACTCGTACATATAAACACACGCAGACAAACACAGAGAAACACAAAAACAAACACAAACTGCTTCTCTCTCATAAACACTCGTGTATGTGTAAACACACACAGGCACAAACACATATATATAAACACAGACAGACACAAACACACACTATTTCTCTCTCATAAACGCACATACATTTAAACACACACAGATACACACTGGGAGTTGCAGCTTAGCATGGTTAGTCACGGCAACGTATTTGTGTGTGTGCGTGTGTGCATGTGTGTGTGTGCGTACTTGTGTGTGTATGTGTGCGTATGCGTGTGTGTGTACGTAGAGAAAGATTACATCAGGTCGCCATCAGGAGACTCTCATAAGAATCATATCAGCCATGAGTTGGGGGGGAGTGGGGGTCAGGGTTCAAAGGTCATTAGATTTTAGGTCATGGTCTGAGCCTATCAAAGTGCAGCGCGGGGTTACGGGTCAAGCTCTGAGCCTATCAGTGCAAAATGGGGTCAGGGGGCGACAGTCTTAGCCTGTCGTCGAGGAAGCAAGTGCAGGGCGGGGGGTTCCACGTCCACGTCCAAGGAAATGTGTGTTGTGGGTGAGAGGATGGAAGTAGCTTGTATTTCCATTTCCTTGAAAGCAGGTAGAAGACTCATCATGCATGGTCTACTGCTGACACTATCAATGCTGTGGGTGAGTTTGATCTGTGGAGGAAAATACACTCTACTCAGACTCAAAGTCCGCCTTTCTTTCACTGTCAAGCATCACATGTGACATCCACACATTCGTCCGAACTGTAAGAACACAAACAAAAAATAAAACACAGCTCGCAGAATGTGTGTCAATACTATAAATCGGCCTTGAGTTACGTGTGTTTGAAAGTTGGGTGTAAGCCCCTGTGTACCAAAACGCTAATCAACTCCAGCCTCACAGGCTATCAGCCGCTCGACATGTTTTCGACCCAGCATAAGGTGGATTAGGTCCACGTAAAACCATAACGCTAATTAGCTTAGCCAAGGAGACCTCACCTTTAGAGGAAGGTTCCTCCAAAATGTCCGACCTCGTTGAATCCTCCTGGAGATTTTCAGGTTTCGAGTTGGACAAAACAATCTTAAGAGGAACTGTTATTACCTTCAGATGACCCCATAGGTCTTTAAACCATTTCCTTTGTAGTGGTCTCCGGTTTGATTGTTCCATAACAGATTTGACATCATATCCTGTGTACCTGACAACATTACAATCATTGGCTCCGGTTGGCAAGGTAACAAGTTTGGGAAAACTTGACCATTCATTCTTGTTTGAAGTGTTAGCTGATTACTGAGCGGTCAAATCAAGGCTACAAAGTTGGTTCAGTCTTTCTAGTACCCGTTGGGAAGTGTCTCGAAAAGATATGCTTTTTATTTTTATTTTTACTCAAATGGGATCTATATTGCAAATCACTCACACTGATGCTTGCAGAAAGATCCTGTCCAGAAAATCCTTGCAGTGATTTACAGAAGGTTGTAACAAGACGTTTAAAAAGAACAAAGAAAAAGGACAAGAAATACCCCCCTGACTTCCCTTTGAGTAGAAAGGACATTTTACTGATTACTTTAAAAGCAAGGTTTGGCCCCAGTCTGCGCCACAGAAATGCGGAATCTCACTCTATGAACAAGGGCGCAACCTTAGGCCAATTACATCAAAGCTCTGCTACATTTTTTAATTCTAAATAATAAAAAAAAAAGTTTTGTACTGAATTCTTTATCTATTATTGTTGTTGTTTTTTACAGGGAAAAAATATGACGTTAGTGGTGTGCTTGGTAGAGTTGCGTGGTATATTCAAATTGACTTTCCTTTCGCAAATTATCTCTCACTTCAGAGTCAATCCAACTCACTAAATAGATTGTGCCATGCTCGTAGCATTTACCTCGTATTGCCTACCAGTAAATCATAGTTTAGCAGCCTGAGATTGGGGAGTTGAATTACCATGAGACTTGTAACATTGTTTCTGAACTCCCAACAACTCCTGATGAAGAATTGACTGCTCCAAAATCTTAACCCCTCCACGTCACGTCTCTCTTGTTGTTTTAAAAGGACCCACGTTGTTTTGATTGACAGTTTCGATCTGTCACGCTACAGAACGCTAACCGCCTTACGCTACCAGAAGCTCAGCCGGGATTGGCTAGAAGATGCGTTACTCTATTTGATAGCAATGATAAACGTAACTTTAAGGGATTGTATTGGTGGACTATGTGGATTTCATCATTGCCCCACGTGGAATAGCAATCCCCATTGGTCCGATATGTTTTCTGAGGCGGATCCCATTTTGGTTAGTTGGGGGAGTGTGAAACCGCGTGAGAAAGTTGCCATTGAGGTAAAGCGAGGCTTGACGTTACATTGTTACGTTCCTACAGGGTGTTAAAAACAAAATTAACAGCCTTCCTTCTTTCAAAACCTATCTTTTTGGATTCTATCTTTTTGACTTTTTTTATTTTAGTCGATTGTGGGCTTGGAAACTGTATCGGGAAGCAGAGCTTTTGTTTTGAGCCAGCATTTGCCGCACAAGTCAAGTGGCAACTATTCATCGCATTCAACTTCTGTGAATTTGTGTGCCGACCGCGTTGTGGTCGTCTACGCGTCGGGTCTGGTGACTTCACACGGAGTTTATTTGTTTGGATTCTCCGGATATTTCAAGCAGATTCCGGATATCTCTGGATATTCACTAGTCATCGAGGATCAAACTGTTGTGAAATAAAGGCTTTTAAAATTTCCGAGAAAGGTGAACTCATTCATCCTCACCTGCTTTTTTCCCCTCTCAGTTCAATGATCTGATTCCCGTGTTTTCCCCCCGGTTGATTTACGGTCGTATGCTCGCTGTAGCGCCGAGAAAGACGGCGAGGGAGGAACAGAGATTTATCGGTTCGCGCATCATTCAGTTGGAAAGCTTCGAGCGCGGACACTGGAGGTCGTTTTGTTTCGTTTTAACGACCGCTGGTCTCGCAACTGCCCCCAGAATGCATGGATTTATTGTGATCTAGAGAGTATCGACTCGAACAGGTCCATATCTAGTTGAGTTTTGTTTTTTTTACCAGGAAGCAGTGGACACCTACGGAGTCAAAGGAAGATGTTCCCACAGGGAAGACATCCGGTAAGATTCATTCCACGTAGATAATTTTATTAAAGGCTTACCAAACAGACTGCCCCGCCATCATGTATCACTAGTAGTGCCGCCTCTCCGAAAGCTGTTCCGTTGGGTTGCCACGGGCGTTGAAGGGAGGGGAGGGGAGGGGAGGGGAGGGGAGGGGAGGGGGGGTGCTGCTGTTTGCGTGGGGGGAGCAGTGTGCGTGTGTGTGATGGGGCGGGGGGGTCCTTTGTTTGTCTAGCCTATAGCTTGTTCTAGCGGCTGTCAGGCTGTGGACTTCTCCTAATGAGTTTGTCATCATGCACTCACGGTAATTGGGGCAAGCGAGTACATAAAGCGCGCTTGGCAGCCGAATCGCATTGTTGGTGTGTGTATAGCCTGCTCGCGGTGTTGTCATAGCTTCAATTCACTAATGACTCAAAGTCATTGACATTATTGAGAAGAGAGATGGTCTCATTTGTTTGTTCTTAAGTTGTATGCAGTGGATAACAGGTGGGTTTTTTTGTGGTATTTTTTTATTTTGGAATGTTGTATTCATTCGGTTTTGGTTCTGTTTGTCCCAGCAGGCTCCCCATCAGGCGTCAGGCCAGCCATTCAAATTCACCATCCCGGAGTCGCTGGACCGCATCAAAGAGGAGTTCCAGTTTCTCCAGGCTCAGTACCACAGGTGGACAATATCAAAATAGCACACACACGTGTACACAAACACCATTCTACTGTGTCTTTCACACACACCACATACACACCACACACACTCACACACACACACACCACACACACTCACACACACACACACCACACACACTCACACATGGACACACACACACTCACACGTGGACACACACCACACACACTCATACATGGACTCACACATGAACACACACACACACACACACACCACACACACTCACACACACACATGGACACACACACACACACACACCACACACACCACCCAGTGTGACAGACAGTTCAGTCACAAGCTGTGGTAGGTCTAAATCTCAGTGATATGTTTGAGCTGGAGGGTGGCGTGTGTGCTGGAGTCAGACTTTCATCATTCACTTCTTATATTCCTATTTCTAATTATATATATGCTCCGTGTGCGTGTGTGTATTAGATACAGCACAATGAACAGGCAGAGGAATCTGTTCA
>JAPMUY010001601.1:125000-132500 GCA_026901105.3 Galaxias olidus | reverse complement strand
TCTCTCTTCTCTCTCTTCTCTCTCTCTCTCTCTCTCTCTCTCTCTCTCTCTCTCTCTCTCTCTCTCTCTCTCTCTCTCTCTCTCTCTCTCTCTCTCTCTCTCTCTCTCTCTCTCTCTCTCTCTCTCTCCCTCTCTCTCCTTCCTCTAGCAGACTATTCTCTGTACATTTAGGCAGTGGATCATTGATCTAGCTCATTCTGTGTGTGTGTGTGGGGGGGGGGGGGGGGGGGGGGGGGGGGGGGGGTTGTGTGTGGACGCGTGCGTGCGCCGGAGAGGGTTTATCTGTGATCGATGGCGCTCAGTTTCTGTCGGCCTGGTTAGACCCGAGCAGACGAGCCCCGAGGCGGAGGGCTGCGTTTATTGATTGGTGCTGCCTTATTGTATTAGAGGGGCAGAGCTGGGGAGACCAGAGGAATCGATCACAGAGCCCCTTTTATCACGGAAACACGGAGGATGAGACGGAGGGCAGCTCCTCCGCGCACACACACACACTCGCACACATACTGCGCACACACAGGCTCACACACACACACACACACACCGTTCTTCCCAGAGGAGTGGAGCGAGGCTCCCAGCGTTTAGCAGTAATTACCGTGGCGATCGATCGTTCTGAACAGAGGAAATTGGAGGTGGATTTGCCAGGGGGGAGTTCACAAGGGATTAGGGAGCACTCTCTCCTTCTCTCTCTTTCTCTCCATCCTTCTCTCCATCTCTCTCTTTCTCTCTTTTCATCTCTTCATCTCCATCTTTCTTCCTCCCCATCTCTCTCTCTCTCTCTCTCCTCTCCTCTCCATCTTTCTCTTTCTTTCTCTCCGTTTCTCAATCTCTCTCTTTCGATCTCTCCCTCCCTCCATTTCTCCATTTCGCTTTCTGTCCTTTCCTCTGTCTGTCTCTTTTTATTTCTATCTCTCTCTCTCGCTCTCTCTCTCTCTCTCTCTCTCTCTCTCTCTTCTTTCTCTGTCATCCTTCCCCCATCTCTCTATCTCTTTCTCTTCACAAAGAAAGATCCCATCCTTCTCTTTTCACCCTCTCTCTTAGTCGAACCACTTTTGTTCTGCCCATTGTGAGGGATATGCATCCCTGCCTATTGTTTCAAAGCAAACACACACACACACACACACACGCACACAGAAAGACCCACGCACAGACACACATATAAACAGACACACACACACACACACACATAGACACACACATACACAGAGAGAGAGACACACACACACACACACACACACACACACACACACACACACACACACACACACACACACACACACACACACACACACACACACACACACACACACACACACACACACACACACACACACAGACAGACAGACACTAACTGCTCCCAGCAGGGAGTAGGTAGTTAGTGTCTGTATCCGCCCCCCCACCGGTCCGGGCCTGTTGCTTTGACGACCAAGCCCCTCTCTAATAGCCCTCCTATGGAGTCTACGGCTTGCTCTCAGAACTGCATGTGTCTCTCCGTTTCTGTTTGTTTGTTTGTGTGTGTGTGTGTCTGTGTGTGTGTTTGTGTGTGCGTGTGTGTGCGTTTGCGTCAGCTTCATTTTACGAGCAACAAGAACAGCAGGTATGATTTCAACAACGGCACTACAGTACTCCAGTGGAAGAATAATGTACCACTTAACATTATTCATTGTTTCTGTGCCTTTGTCCTTTTAGAAAGGATCCTTCCTGAGCAGGACTATCTGGTCTCTTCTGAACACTAATTGGGCATTATAAACTCTCACATTATCTCCGTGTTTTCCACGTACATCACCTTTGTAGCCCTGTAATTGCTCGCGGTGGCGCTAACTAGCTGTTTAACGCTGCAGTTGTTTGACCATTGTTAGCTTAAAGCTAGTTAGTACTCCTAGCTCAGCAGCTGGACCGATTAAGGACAGGGACGGTGTCCTGGTTTAGTATTAAGCTTGAATGGCTTTAGCTGTATTTACATGTCCCTTTCAAAAGGGAAATCTGTCTGTGTGTGTGTGTGTGTGTGTGTGTGTGTGTGTGTGTGTGTGTGTGTGTGTGTGTGTGTGTGTGTGTGTGTGTGTGTGTGTGTGTGTGTGTGTAAGGTGGGGGGGTAAATGTAATAGTGTATGTATCGCTTTTATCCAAAGCGACTTACAAATAGGGCTTTCAACATGACGAGATAGAATACCACAGGTCAGGTAGATAAATAAGAGCATCCCTAATCCAATCACCTGGATAAGAGAAATGCAAGTGCCCCGTTAAACGCCAAGGATACAAACCAAGTGCCTCGCGGACCTAATCCTCGACGAGGAGAAACTCAAGAGCTTCAATTAAAGCCATGAAATAGGAATACATTAACTGTAGATGCAAAGCTGAGGCTACTGCTACAAACAATATGTTTATGAGCCAAAATGGAGTCCGAACAGGTCTGTCTTTAAGTTGCAGCAGAAGGTGGGCAGAGACGTTGCAGTCCTAATGTTAGTGGGGAGGTTGTTCCACCACTGGGGGACCAGGAAATAAAAAAGTCTGAGGGTCTGAGTAGCGACTATAGATTGGAGGGTGGGGGTGTAGGGTCTGAGACTGAAGGGAGGAGGGGGGGGGTGTAGGGTCTGAGACTGTAGGGAGGAGGGGGGGGGTGTAGGGTTTGAGACAGTAGGGAGGGGAGGGGGGTGTGTAGGGTCTGAGACTGTAGAGGGGAGGGAAGGGGTGTAGGGTCTGAGACTGTAGAGGGGATGGGGGGGGGTGTAGGGTCTGAGACTGTAGGGAGGGGAGGGGGGGGTTTAGGGTATGAGAATGTAGGGAGGATGGGGGGGGGGGGGTTAGGGTCTGACCATCGACTTGAGATAGGAGGACTCGGTTCCGATCATAACTCGATAGGCTAGGACAAGTGACTTGAATTTGATGCGTGCTGCTACAGGCAGCCAGTGCAGTGTGTGGAGCAGAGGAGTGGGTTTGGGTTAGCCAGTGCAGTGTGTGGAGTGGGTTTGGGTTAGCCAGTGCAGTGTGTGGAGCAGAGGGGTGGGTTAAGGTTAGCCAATGCAGTGCGTGGAGCAGAGTGGGTTAGGGTTAGCCAGTGCAGTGTGTGGAGTGGGTTAGGGTTAGCCAGTGCAGTGTGTGGAGTGGGTTAGGGTTAGCCAGTGCAGTGTGTGGAGTGGGTTAGGGTTAGCCAGTGCAGTGTGTGGAGTGGGTTTGGGTTAGCCAGTGCAGTGTGTGGAGCAGAGGGGTGGGTTAGGGTTAGCCAGTGCAGTGTGTGGAGCAGAGGGGTGGGTTAGGGTTAGCCAGTGCAGTGTGTGGAGTGGGTTAAGGTTAGCCAGTGCAGTGTGTGGAGTGGGTTTGGGTTAGGTGCAGTGTGTGGAGTTTAGGGTTAGCCAGTGCAGTGTGTGGAGTGGGTTAGGGTTAACCAGTCCAGTGTGTGGAGCAGAGGAGTGGTGTGAGTGTACTTGGGGAGGTTAAAGGCTAGCTTGCGTGCGCGCGTGCGCGCGCGCTGAAACACTGGTTTGACGCTTGTCTCTGTCGCTTCCGGTTGTGTGTGTACGTCTGTGTCTGAAATCTCGACAAATTATTGAATTGATGTTTGTCTTTGTGACTTCCTGTGTGTGTGTGTGTGTGTGTGTGTGTGTCTAATGCCACATTACAGCATTTCGAGGCTCCTCAAATTTCTACCGACTCCCGACCCGCCTCGTATCAATTTGATTGGCCGATATGTAAGATGATCTGCGTCATCTGATTTGGCGCCACAGAGGGGGTATCGGGTTCCCGACCAATCCGGAGGGCCGGATACGTTGGCATGGATACGGGAGTGGGAGCAAATGAAATAAGGGGCTGATGAGATTATGGAGAATCACTGATGGGGTGAACGAGGGAAGGGAGGAGTAAAAGAGAGGAAATAGAGGGAGGATTGATGTGAAAAAGAGAGAAAGAGAGAAAGAGAGAGATGTGGTGGAACATGAGATGAGACAAGAGCTTCTCTGTCAAACACGTGCGTGTGTGTGTGTTTGTGTGCGCGTGTGTCTAAAAGGATGTTTGTGTGTGTCTAAAAGGGGTGTTTTCATTTGCTTGTGTGTGTGTAAAAAGGTGTCTGTGCATTTGTTTGTTTTTCTAAAAGGGGTGTTTTTATTTTAGTGTGTGCGTGTTTCTGTTTGTTTGTCTAAAAGTGTGTGTGTGTGTGTGTGTGTGTGTGTGTGTGTGTGTGTGTGTGTGTGTGTGTGTGTGTGTGTGTGTGTGTGTGTGTGTGTGTGTGTGTGTGTGTGTGTGTGTGTTCAGATTAGTGTGCCTGTTTAGTGATGACCGCTTATCATGTCTTAATTGTCTTATGGTGTTGTTAATATATCTTCCTTCCTCTCTCTCTCTTTTTCACTCTCGCTCTATCTCTCTCTCTCTCTCTCTCTCTCTCTCTCTCTCTCTCTCTCTCTATATATATATATATATTTATATATATATAATCTCTTTAATTTCACCTCCTTTATCTGTTTTCCTCTCCTCTCCTCTCCTCCTCTTCCAGACTGAGATCGCTAAGAGACTGAACACCATCTGTGCACAAGTCATCCCCTTCCTATCTCAAGAGGTAGGTCAAGCGGAATGAAGTAGAGAAACACTGTGTGTGTGTGTGTGTGTGTGTGTGTGTGTGTGTGTGTGTGTGTGTGTGTGTGTGTGTACACGGTGCGTGAGTGTGGGTGAGCGTGTCTCCCTACATCAACATCATGTATCTGTTTGTTATCTGTCCCAGGCAATTAAAGCAGGTTTGTCTTTACATCAAAAACATAACCTGTGTGTGCGTGTGTGTGTGTGTGCGTGCGTGCGTGCGTTTAGCACCAACAGCAGGTGGTACAGGCGGTGGAGCGGGCCAAGCAGGTTACCATGGCGGAGCTGAACTCCGTCATCGGGGTACGTGGACTTCCTGGTCTACCACCCACAGTGTGTATTCATCTTACTACTTCCTGTTCACTTCCTCCTTTGCATGACCTCACTTCCTGCTCTGTTTAATTACTTGTTTTTATATTGTAAAAAAAAAAATCCAGCAATGCACTTAACGTTTTGACATTTTTGGGGAAATCATTTAATATCTTGCTTTAATTGATTATTTAAAGGGGCTTCCTAGTTTTGTTGTTTTGTTTTGTTTTCTAGAAGATGAATAAGGAAATGATTGAAGATGTTTTATTAATCATGTTTCCCATGGATTCTTCCATCTTAAAATTGGCGGGTTGGATTTGTGTGTGCGTGTGCGCGTGTGTGTGTGTGTGTGTGTGCGTGTGCGCGTGTGTGCGTGTGCGTGTGTGGTGTGCGTGCGTGCGTGTGTGCGTGCGTGTGTGTTAGGCGGTTGCTGTTGGAGTTTTAATTGCAGGATTCCAGTATTTGTAAAGGAGTTCTCAGCACCTCCCTCGCTGGCCTGTCACTCACCCTGTTTGTGTTAAATGAGAGTAATGCAGCGTGTTACACACACACACACACACACACACACACACACACACACACACAGATCACACTGATGCCCCCTGACAGACAGAGCACCCCTTGCCTCCACCAATACTTCCCCTCCATTTACTCCCAACAGGGGTTGCGTGTGTGTGTGTGTGTGTGTGTGTGTGTGTGTGTGTGTTTGGCAGACCAGCCTGGGGATTAGAGGCGTGTGTGTATGTATGTGTGTGTGTGTGTGTGTGTGTGTGTGTGTGTGTGTGTGTGTGTGTGTGTGTGTGTGTGTGTGTGTGTGTGTGTGTGTGTGAGAAGGAGTAGGGGGTAGAGGTGCTTCACGGAGGAAAGGAGGGGGGGGGGGGTGGCTTAGTCAATTAGGTGAGATAAAGAGGAGGTTTGACCTTCACCACCTCCCCCCTCACCCCCTCCTCTTCACCACCTCCCCCCTCACCCCCCTCCTCTTCACCACCTCCCCCCTCACCCCCCTCCTCCACCCCACCCTGCGGCCAATCGGTGCCCTCAGATTCCCGAGGCTTCTGTCTGCGGATCCAATCATGGTGTTTTTTGGGCACAAAGACATTTCACGCTCTGGGGGTTCTGAAAGAGAGGCCGAGCTGTCCCTCCCCCTCACCTAGCCCTCCTCCCTCTCTCCCTCACTCTCCCCTCTCCCTCACCTAGCCCTCCTCCCTCTCCCCTCTCCCTCACCTAGCCCTCCTCCCTCTCTCCCCTCTCCCTCACCTAGCCCTCCTCCCTCTCTCCGTCACTCTCCCCTCTCCCTCACCTAGCCCTCCTCCCTCTCTCCCTCACTCTCCCCTCACCTAGCCCTCCTCCCTCTCTCCCTCACTCTCCCCTCTCCCTCACCTAGCCCTCCTCCCTCTCTCCCTCACTCTCTCCTCCCCCTGTGGGCTGCAGCTGGGGCTCTTCTTCACGGCTCCCCCCCTGCGACCCCCTTTGCCTTACTTTTCTGTCGGTTCCTCCTTCCTCTTCCTCCTACCCCCCCCCCCCCCTTCCCAGTCTGTGTGCTGTGATCACAGCTGTCACTATTGTTCAGTGTTTGACCCCAGTGGGTGAGAGGTGTGTGTGTGTGTGAATGCAATTGAGTGTGCGTCGCTCTGTGCGTGTGTGTGTGTGTGTGTGTGTGTGTGTGTGTGTGTGTGTGTGTGTGTGTGTGTGTGTGTGTCTGTACGTGAGTGTCTGTACGTTTGTGAGTGTGTGTGTGTGTGTGTGTGTGTGTGTGCATGCGTGCATGCATGCGTGTCTCTTTCTCTGTCTGTCTGTGCGTGCGTGCGCGCGTGAGAGACACGCTGGAGTGTGTTTGAAGGAGTGTGTACCCGCGGAGAGGGGAGGGAGGACGTGTCCGCTGTCCTGCTGTTATGGCTGAGCTGCTCCTAGACGTTTAGATCAGTCAGCTGAGGATAGAGCACTGATCAATATTATCGATTAACGCTGATGACTCGCTGTTTTTTCTTCTTCTTGTTGTTGTATTATTGCACAGGATCAACAAACTAAAACTAAAACTAGGAAACCGATTGTGTGTGCGTGTGCGTGTGCGCGCGCGTGCGTGGGCGCTTATAGTACTCTGTTCCTTCTTGAATCTGTCGTTTCTTATTGATGTTTTGTTGACTTCGGGTTAATGCAAAGCTAGGCGGTTATTTAATGAGATAGATGATCACTTGTTGCACACCTTGAAGGGAATGGAGGCGTTGACTTAGCCAACATAGCCTTACGAACATGGAGCCTGAAAACCAAAAGGTTGCCTCAAACCAGCTATGTGTTTGTCAGCCTTTCTGATGTGGTTTCAGGTGCCTCAGTGAGGATGTGCTTCACTATTTAAACTTAAACCGTTGACTAGGTTTCTGTATCGGACTATTGGGATCGATGGTTTAGTGTGGTGTAGTCTGGATTGATCGCTATTGACAACCTTTCTCTCTCTCTCTCTCTCTCTGTCTCTCTATATCTCTCTCTCTGTCTGTCTCTATATCTCTATCTCTGTCTGTCTCTATATCTCTATCTCTGTCTCTCTCTCTCTCTCTCTTTCTCTCTCTGTCTCCAGCAGCAGCACATGTCGCACGCCCACGGCGGCGCCCCCGTCCCCCTGACCCCCCACCCGGC
>JAPMUY010001601.1:100000-120000 GCA_026901105.3 Galaxias olidus | reverse complement strand
GGGAACACCCGGTATGAAGTCAAGCACCCCCACTCCCAGAGGAGACTCCACCCCCGGGCCAAGTTCCACCCCCGGCCTGAGACCCGGCCTATCAAAACCCTCCTCCATGGACATGCCACACCCCCCTAGTAAGAACTTTGTCACGGTGTTAGACCCACATGTACCACTTTAAACAAACACAACCTATTTGTGTTTCAGTAAAAAAAAAAAAATAATTCTACCAACAACTTTTTTACGTATGGAAGATTGCCTTGCTCGGTAACCAACAGCAACAGTGACAGTCTGTGTTCTGCGTGAATGTGTATGTTAATAATCACGGTGGAGTCATACCTGACCGTTCTCTGTTGCCACTGACAGCCTGAGTTTCTAGTCCAGGATTTTGTTAGACGATAAGGGCACCACGTAACGCTACCTGAGAACAGTGGTGCGTTTGGTTTAGAACCCACCTGGTACCTGCAGGTTGTGAGGTCAGCCTGTGTGTCTCTCTGTCTCTGGTCCTCTAGCTGCCGGACTGAGGACCCCGCTGGCGGTGCCGGGGCCCTACTCGGGGGCGTTTGGTATGCTGCCCCACGGTGGGCTGAACGGGGAGCTGGCCGGGGCAGCAGCCTACGCTGCAGGGCTGCACAACATGTCCCCTCAGATGAACGCTGCTGCCGCCGCAGCCGTCGCCGCCTACGGACGCTCGCCCATGGTGTGTGTGTGTGTGTGTGTGTGTGTGTGTGTGTGTGTGTGTGTGTGTGTGTGTGTGCGTGCTATTTTTACTCCTTGTGTGTATGTGTGCGTGTGTGCAATGTGAGTGTATGAGTGTGTGTAGTGTTTACTCTGGATCTGTTGTTTACTGTATTAACTATGTGTGTATTCAGTATTTACTCTTCGTTGTCATGATCTGTCTCCATGGATGACATCACCACTCTGTTCACTTTGATGCTTGTTCTGAGTTACAACAGTGTCTGTGTGTGTGTGTGCGTTTGTTGAACTGGCTTCATCTGTGTTCTCATCTATCTAAGTGTGTGTGTTGATGGTGTTTGACTTGGAGTGTGGTTACTCATTTATGTATGTGGTGTGTGTATGTGTGTGTTGAAGTGGTTTCATCTGTGTACTACGTATGTTGTGTGCGTGTGTGTGTGTGTGCTGATGGTGTTTGACTTGGAGTGTCGTTACTCGTGTGTGTGCGTGCGTGCGTCGTTACTCATGTTATTTACTCACACTTCCTTAGGACAAAGACGTGTGTGTGTTCTTTATTTGTGTGTGTGTGTGTGTGTGTGTGTGTGTGTGTGTGTGTGTGTGTGTGTGTGTGTGTGTGTAATCATCCTTAAACGTGTGTTCCTCCCCTCAGGTGGGCTTTGACCCTCATCCTCACATGAGAATGCCCCCCAGCTTAACGGGAATTCCCGGAGGCAAACCGTAAGTGTGAATGTGCGTGTGTGTGTGTGTTTATATTTGTGTGTGTGTTTCTGTTTGTGAGTGTGTGTGTTTATATTTGTGTGTGTGTGCGTGTGTGTTTATGTTTGTGTGTGTGCGTGTGTGTTTATATTTGTGTGTGTGTGTGTGTGCGTGTGTGTGTGCGTGTGCGCGTGCGTGTGCACGTGTGTTTATATTTGTGTTGATGAGCCAGACTTCTCCTCTATCCAGAAACCATCACGTCCATTGAGGTGTATAGTTTGGTCAACAGTGATTTAAAAATGAGTTCTAAACATATTTGAAAGTTCATAAAGATTATGAACGTGTGTTTATCCTCCACACTCTCCTTCTCCTTCTTTTTCTCTCTATTCTCCTCTCTCCCTCTTTTTTCCTTTTCTTTCTATCCTCCTCCTCTTTCTCTCTATCCTCCTCTCCTCTTTCTCTCTCTCTCTCTCTCTCTCTCTCTCTCTCTCTCTCTCTCTCTCTCTCTCTCTCTCTCTCTCTCTCTCTCTCTCTCTCTCTCTCTCTCTCTCTCTCTCTCTCTCTCTCTCTCTTCTTTTCCCTCTCTCTCTCCTCCTCTTTTAGAGCCTACTCCTTTCACGTGAGCGCTGACGGCCAGATGCAGCCGGTGCCATTCCCTCCGGATGCGTTGGTGGGCCCGGGCATCCCGCGCCACGCCCGTCAGATCAACACGCTGAACCACGGGGAGGTGGTGTGTGCCGTCACCATTAGCAACCCCACCCGGCACGTCTACACCGGCGGCAAGGTGGGTCCAACCTAAACACCCTTCAGGGTCAAAGGTTATATTCAAGATGAGTCACACAACTAACCTAAACACACTTCAGGGTCAAAGGTTATATTCAAGATGAGTCACACAACTAACCTAAACACACTTCAGGGTCAAAGGTTATATTCAAGATGAGTCACACAACTAACCTAAACACACTCAGGGTCAAAGGTTCAATTCAAGGTGAGTCACATAAGAATAGACTAACCTTAACACATTCAGGGTCAAAGGTTAAATGCAAGGCTGGTCCGCTGGCCTCAACTAAATACAAAACAATATTTAAATGAAACTGACTACGTAAAGTTAAACCTGCTGACAATACTCAGGGCCAGGGTCAAAGGTTAATTGATTGTAACTGCCTGTGAACAGGTATTGCTTATCCTAATATTATATGACTGAATATTGTATGACTTCATCTTTTTTTTTTTTACTTTGATACTAATGAATTAGTATTAGATCTAATTAATTGTCTGTAAACAGATTCTGCTTTAAATGTGAATCATGAATTGATAATTGTTTTCTTTACTTTGATGCTAATAAATCTAATTAGCTGTCTGTGAACGTATTCTGCTTATCTGTGGATCAGGACTTGATGACTGTCCTGGATCATCAATCTAGCTAGGAGTGATGAATGCTAAGTGTAATGTGATCTGAGAGAGGGTGATGTGAATGTCTAGTGATCTCCTGTGTGTGTGTGTAGCCCTGCATTCTCATGCGTAGGGTCGCTATGTCTAGGGGATTATTATGATGATGATTATTATTATGATTATTATTCAAATTGTGACGTTTGTTTGCTCCAAAGTGTGTCAAAGTGTTTGGGGGTTTAAACTTGAAACAGGGAGGAAGACGATGAGGGAAGATGTTGACGAAGGTGAATATAGATTGTTTGTTTTCTCTCCAGGGTTGTGTGAAAGTCTGGGACATCAGCCATCCAGGAAACAAGAGTCCAGTCTCACAGCTTGACTGTCTGGTGAGGAGCCGGTCCATGTTTTACTTCTATTTGTTGGCTCGTAGAATTGTCTAGTGACGATCTGGTCCACGTTTTCTTCCTGGTTTGTTAGCTAGTAGAATTGTCTGGTGACGTTCCAGTCCAGGTTTTGCTACTGGCTTCCAGACATAACATGTGTGTATTTATAAGACAAGAAAAATAAATCCCTGTGTGCGTGTGTGCGTGTGCGTGTGCGTGTGTCCGTGTGTGCGTGTGTGTGTTTGCGTGTGTGTGTGTTTGCGTGCGTGTTTGTGTGTCAGAACCGGGACAACTACATCCGTTCGTGTCGCCTGCTCCCTGACGGGCGGACGCTGATAGTCGGGGGCGAGGCGAGCACGCTGTCAATCTGGGACCTGGCCACGCCCACGCCGCGGATCAAGGCGGAGCTGACGTCGTCGGCCCCAGCCTGCTACGCTCTGGCCATCAGCCCCGACTCCAAGGTCTGCTTCTCCTGCTGCTCCGACGGGAACATCGCCGTGTGGGACCTCCACAACCAGACGCTCGTCAGGTAAGGCCTAGCCTAGTTCACTGCACCCACAGACTAACTTAAATCACTACATCCACAACCAGACGCTCGTCAGGTAAGGCCTGGCCTAGTTCACTGCACCCACAGACTGACCTAAATCACTACATCCACAACCAGACGCTCGTCAGGTAAGGCCTGGCCTAGTTCACTGCACCCACAGACTGACCTAAATCACTGCATCCACAACCAGACGCTCGTCAGGTAAGGCCTGGCCCAGTTCACTGCACCCACAGACTGACCTAAATCACTGCATCCACAACCAGACGCTCGTCAGGTAAGGCCTGGCCCAGTTCACTGCACCCACAGACTGACCTAAATCACTGCACTACATTCATAATCAGATTAATCTAAATCACTGCACTTCATTCATAATCAGACTCTGGCCAGGCCAAACGGTATGGTTCAATTCACCCACAGATTAATTTAAATCACTGCACTCCATCAACCAGACTGGCCAGGTAAGACTCACTGGTGCTTCACTGTACTTTCAGAAGGTGGACAAATAATAGCAGGCAATCTTGCAGTGAATAATGAATTGTAATGCCTTTGTAATAATGTGATTTCATTACTTTTGTCCACCCTCTCTATCTACAAACACAACAAGCTGGACCTGTTCCTCTAAGACACCACTCTCGATATATCTGACCAAAGACAGATATATTGTGGTTTCAACGCGTGCGTGTGTGTGTGTGTGTGTGTGTGTGTGTGTGTGTGTGTGTGTGTGTGTGCAGGCAGTTCCAGGGCCACACGGACGGGGCGAGCTGCATTGACATCTCCAACGACGGCACCAAGCTGTGGACGGGGGGGCTGGACAACACGGTACGCTCCTGGGACCTGAGAGAGGGGAGGCAGCTCCAGCAGCACGACTTCACCTCCCAGGTACGCTGCTGTTTCACACACACACACACACACACACACACACACACACACACACAGAGACTCTCACACACCCAACCACACAGACACACATACACATAGACACACACATCTAGTGCTCCTGGGACCTGAGAGAGGGGAGGCAGCTCCAGCAGCACGACTTCACCTCCCAGGTACGCTGCTGTTTCACACACACACACACACACACACACACACACACACACACACACACACACACACACACACACACACACACACAGAGAGACTCTCACACACCCAACCACACAGACACACATACACATAGACACACACATCTAGTGCTCCTGGGACCTGAGAGAGGGGAGGCAGCTCCAGCAGCACGACTTCACCTCCCAGGTAGGCTGCTGTTTCACACACACACACACACACACACACACAGACTCTCACACACCCAACCACACAGACACACATACACATAGACACACACACATAGAGACACACACACACACACACACACACACACACATCTAACAAGCAGGCCACTCTCTAGTCACACACACACACACACACACACACACAGAGACTCTCACACACCCAACCACACAGACACACACACAAAGAGACACACACACATAGAGACACACACGCACACACATAAGCGTAACAAGCGGGCCGCTCTCTAGTCACACACACACTCTTTCTTTGATATTGGACATGCATGACACTGGACCAGAAACATAAAGACGTTTACATTTAGTTTATATCATTGTTCTGATTGATCAGACATGACACACACCTTCAGGGCCACACGCACGCACGCACGCGCACACAAAAATTCCACAATCCCAGTAAGTGACGGTTTCTTTGTGGTCCTCTGTAGATCTTCTCGCTAGGCTATTGCCCAACGGGAGAGTGGCTGGCTGTGGGCATGGAGAGCAGTAACGTGGAAGTTCTTCATGTCACCAAACCGGACAAGTACCAGCTCCACCTCCACGAGAGCTGTGTGCTCTCACTGCAGTTTGCCTACTGCGGTAGGAAAAATCCACGCTGTTTCATGCCTGTTAGCATTAGCATGGTAGCATTTGTTTAAAGCCTGGTTTATACTTCTGGGAACATGCACGTAAACCGTACTTGCCAACCTTGAAACCTATAAAATCGGGAGGATTTCCAAACAACAGCGGTTCTCTATACAAAAAAATTGTTTTGAACGAGAATTGTGGCAATGAAAATTGGGAGTCTCCATGGAAAATCGGGAGGGTTGGCATCTATGACGTAAACGCCTCTGCGAACGTCAGCGCACGACGCACGTTCATGTTTGCTGACGCGCCCACGCAGAAGTATAAACCAGGCTTAAGGCGTTGTTTATAATGCCCCCAACAAACTCCAACATTCTAAAGCTGGCAGTTGTTTTGGGTTTAATTTTGATTTAGAATGTTCCAACAGTTTTTAAAGGGTCAGTAGTAAGAGTTTGATGTTAGTATTTGTTGGGGTTAAGTCACAGTGTTAAGTTGGTAGGGACCAGCGCTATGTTGTTTATCCCCATGCTCAACACTTATCGTCTGCTGTGTTGATTCTGTTTTCAGGTAAATGGTTTGTCAGCACAGGAAAGGACAACCTCCTCAATGCCTGGAGAACGCCCTACGGAGCCAGTATTTTCCAGGTATGTACACAAGCTTTATTAAAATATATAATATCAATAATACACATTTAAACCATTATTATGATTGTTACTTATCACAGCACTTTTTTCTTTGTGTTGTGTTTTGAAGTTAACACGATAGTAAAATGGAGATATCACACTGAAATTAAAAGGCTGCGTTCAGCGTTAAAGCTGCTTGTTTGACGGGTTTTTAGATGTGTTGAACCAGATTGCGGTTGTTGGTCTTTGTCTCACACACACACACACACACACACACACACACACACACGGTTTCACCAGGGACCTTACAGCCAAACGGATGGGTTGTAACATCAATTTAGCATCCGCCATTTTGTATTCAGGGTTGTTGCTAATCTCTGTTCATCTTTCTCTCCAACGTCACTCATCTCTCCATCGCTCTAACTTCATCCTTTTCTAAACGTGTTCGTTCTCTTATTCTTTTTTATTCTCTCTCTCGTTCTCTCATTTTCTCCCTTTTTATCGCTTGCTGTCACTTTTTTTAACTCCCTATTCTTCCATCTCTTTTTGTGTCTCTCTCACTCTCACTTTTCGTCTCTGTATATCGCTCTCCATCCCTCCATCTCTCACTCACTTTCACTCTCTCTTTCTCTCTCTTACTCCCTTTCTCTCTTTCTCTCTCTATTTCTCTCTCTTTCGCTCTCTCTCTCTCTCTCTCTCTCTCTCTCCCTCTCTCCCTCTCTCCCTCTCTCCATCCCCCTATCTCTCTGTCTCTCCAGTCAAAGGAGTCTTCCTCAGTGCTGAGCTGTGACATCTCAGTGGATGACAAGTACATCGTCACCGGCTCCGGAGACAAGAAGGCCACAGTGTACGAGGTCATCTACTAAGGACTGACTCAGGATCAGCCTCATCTACTACAGACTGACTCAGGATCAGCCTCATCTACTACAGACTGACTCCGGATCAGTGATTTCTTCTAAGAACCCACTCTGGATCAGTGATTTCTACAAAGGACTGACTCTGGATCAGCCTAATTTACTAAAGTCTGATTCTAGATCAGCCATTTCTACTAAAGGACCCACCCTGTATCAGCGATTTCTACTAAGGACTGACTCCGGAGCAGCTATTTCTACTAAGGACTGAACCTGGATCAGACATTTCTACTAAGCATGACCCTAGATCAGTTTTCTCTGTTACACAATTCCCCCTCGATGAGCCAATTGTACAAAAGTGCTGACCTGTGATCAGTCTTCTAATGAACTGTGGAGGACAGGAGAGGTGGGCAGCACGAGGCTCTTCCTGTAAACTAGCATTGTGGCTTTGCTGGATTGTTTTTGTTGGGGACGATGTTTCCTACGAGGAGAAAAGATTCGCTGCTGACCTGGGACCAGCCACTGACCAAACCAAAGGGGCTCTGCACTTGTCTTAACACTGATAGCCTACACACACACACAGACACACACACACACACACACACACACACACTCACACTCACACACACAACCGAAGGGGAACTAACCCCTACACAAAAAAAACAAGACCAGCTGGCTGAAATGTCCCAAAGAGAAAGAAAAGAAAGGGATGGACTGACCGTTTGAACGAGCGAGCGGAGAGGAAGAGGAGGGTGATGAAGAAACGGGGGGCGTTTCTACATGTATTTAGTTTCCGGACAGAGAATGTTAAATAACAGCCTAATGACCTCTAACCCTAATGTGACCCTGACCACGACCTGTGACCTCACAATCTACTGTTCTCTCAATCTGCTGTTTTTGTTCCATGACTCCCTCCTCCCTTCTCTCCATCCTTCCTTCTCTCCATCCTTCCTTCTCTCCATCCTTCCTTCCTTCTATCCTTCCTCCCTTCTCTCCTTCCTTCTCTCCATCCTTCTTTCGTTACTTTCGTCTGTCCTGCTTCTCTTCCTTCTGTCCCCCCTTCATCCCTGCTGTCCCTCTGTGATTATATCTTTCTTCTCTTCCTTCTATCCCCCTTTCATTCCTGGCTTCCCTCTGTGATTATATCTTCCATCCTTCCTTCCTTTTCATCCCTTCATCAGTCCTTTTCTTTCTTCGTCATTCCATCATTAAAAAATGTTTTATCAACCCTTAAATGATATATGGTGATCAAGACCCGCAAGATCGACAATTATTTTAACAATACTTACTTTCTATTGAGAAATGGTAGCTTTAATTTTACCAATCTGTGTGCGTCCTCTATAAGAAAGACTACTGGTTGAATAGGAATGAAAGATGTGTTATAATCGTGTTGGAATGGGGCTGGAAATGGGGTTGGATAGATTTCTGAAGCGGACCACTATGCGGTGTCACACTTTAAACGTTCCTACCTGTTTGTTTTTTTTCATACTGCTTATTAGTTCCATGGTCTACCCGACTTTGTTTTTTTGTTTGTTTTGTTATCGATCAAGAGTTTGTAAAAAAAAAGAAAAGCAAAAAAAAAGAAGAAAAAAAAAGAACATGAAGAAAGTGTATATATTTGTTTAGTTGTTTTTTTCATACAGTATGATTCTTTAGAGATGGAAAGGTTTGGTATGTCTTTACATAAGAAGGAAAGCTCTAACCAGGACAAACACAATATGGTCTTAATGCTAGCTAATATAAAGTGGATTGAAATGCCTAGCCAATAAATGTTCTCTTTTTTTTCTAAGCCTTCTTTTCCTGTTTGTGGAAGTTGTTAGTACTTAAAACCTTTGTCGGTCTGAAATATGCACCAAGCTGACGTGTGTGTGTGTGTGTGTGTGTGTGTGTGTTTGCACACTGTAAAGCCATGCCTCCAGATGTGTGTGTAGATACAGTTCAACTGGGCAGCTGTGTAAATAGGCTTAGTGTTTAATACGACAAAATCTAATATCAACCACAGCAAACACAATTTGCACACACACACACACACCGTAAGGTCAAACGGACAGTCCAGCATTAAATAAAACCGACTCCCGTCACAGTGTTTATGAGAGCTACACACACACTCTCTCTCTCTCTCTCTCTCTCTCTCTCTCTCTGTCTCGCTCTCGCTCTCTCTCACACAAACACGCACACACACACACACTACAGTGATTATTAGACAGTTACAGTTTCTCCACAGTGACGCTGAATAAAATCTTTGGAGAGGAATAGTAAATGGCTGTTGCCCCCACCCCCCCCCCCCCCCCCCCAGAGAATCCTGCCGCTTTCTTTTGATCGTCGCCGTGGTAACCTCCTCTCCCCGCTACGCTGGCGGATTATTCCCCTTAATTCTCCCAAATCCGTAATTCCATTTATCCCCACCCTGCACCCTTCCCTGGACTGTTCACTTTACATCCGCTCGATGTGGACGCTAGATCCAGCGCGTGCGTGTGTGTGTGTGTGTGTGTATACTCTAGTGTGTGTGTGTTGTTTTTCATTGTCCGTTTCCCTGTAAAGCCTCTATGTGATGCTTAACAGAATCAAATCAATGAAAGAACTTTAGAATAGTGGTGCCAACACACACAAGAAAGGGATAGGTTTTCCTTTTAACGCTTCTGTGCATAGAAATGTCTTTCCACTTACACACACACACACACACACACACACACACATACACACGTCTTAGGTTTCTTGGTCTCTATCAGCCACACAGATCTAAAGGTCAGTCTCAGTGCAGCGCCTTTTCATCAAAATATGCTACAGTGCCCTGCTCATAGGCTCAAGGGCACAGCTGCAATATAAGCTGAGAGGTGGTTTTCAATTCCGCGCACCCCTTCAGCGCTACCTAGCTCATCTGGCCTTTTCTCTTTTTTATCTTCCCTCTCTTCTTACCGTTGTTTTGCCCCCCCTGCTGGAGGCTAACAAGCTCCGTGCACTGAACCTCCAGAGGTGGGTGGTTCACACACACACACGTACACATAAACTACAGTGTGGACTACAGTAAGTGCGCTAACACACACACACACACACACACACGAGGAACACTCTGCTCACGGCAGATAGCAGTGACTCTGTCCTGTCAACACAGAGGATAATCAGCTGCAAGGGATTGTGGGTAAGCCGTAATAATCCTCTGTATGGAATATGGAAAGCATCAGAGTTGTTCAATAGGAGAGAGATTAAGGTGTGTGTGTCTGTGTGTGAGTGTTAGTGTGTTTGTGTGTGAGGCTGAGAAACGACTAGAGAGAAAGAGAGAAATGCTATCTACCTGACAGCCTCCTACACTCAGAGATACTGTATGTGTGGGTGCAGGCGGGGTAGCTGCTATCACTAGAACACACAATCAGTGTTAACATGGTTCGTTATCAAGTTGTCTCCGTGGTGACGGGGCCAGCTTCTAACGAAGTAGTCCTACCTCAAAGTCCAGATTGAACGATGTATGTGACCTGTGCATGCTTGTCTGTCTGTCTGTCTGTCAGTCAGTCTAAGAAGGCCTGTCTGCCTGCATACTTGCATATCTGTCTGTCTGGCTCTCTGTCAAAGAAGGCCCCCTCTGTCAGTCTGTCTGCCTGCCTGCCTGCCTGCCTGCCCGCCTGCCCGCCTGCCCGCCTGTCTGTCTGTCTGTCTGTCTGTCTGGCTGTTCACAAAGACCTGTCTGTCTGTCTGTCTGCCTGCCTGCCTGCCCGCCTGTCTGTCTGTCTGTCTGTCTGTCTGCCTGCCTGTCTGTCTGTCTGTCTGTTCAGGAAGACCTGCCTGCCTGCCTGTCTGTCTGTCTGCCTGCCTGCCTGCCTGTCTGTCTCCTGTTTGTTTCCTCCTACTGTCATATATTTTGCGGCCTCACCTGTTTCCTTTGACACCTGGCAAAAACTCCCTTAACGCTCTCACACACACACACACGGCAGCCTTACGTGCTTCCACAAACAACGTCCACATAACGTCAAGTAAGAACTATCTCTTCTGTTGTCCATGACAACCCCCCCCCCCCCCCCCCCCCCCCCCCCCCCCCCCCCAACCTTCTATAATTACACCAGGCCAAATCATCGGCAGCGGTGACGGGCTGCGCGAGACGGCCGGTGCTCCTCTCGGGTCCAGGTTTCGAGGGTATTAAAGGGTTAAATAGGTGCGCGCCACGTCGCTAACGTATCCTTCATCTCTCATACGCTTCCGTTTTTTTGATGAGATGTAACACAAAACGTCAGGATTAAGATGGCGCAGATCAGGCAGTTATTTCCATAATCCTGTCTCCGTTCTGATGGTGTAAACGACAGGGGCTCGGTTTATTCTTCCATCAGACTGAAAATCATTCTTCTTCACATTTCTGATGGAACGGGGTCTTCTTTCTGTGACATTCAAAGAAACGTTTTGTACTTTGCCCCCCCCCCCCCTCCTCCCCCCATGATGATCTGACCCTGAACTAAACTGAATTGAATTTGACCAAGTCGATTCATATTCACATCCCATTTCAATACAAGGCAGTAAAGGTACCAAGGTCATGGACTTTGATGGTTTCAAAACTCAATAGGTTTAATTGCATCCAGAATTGATTGGATACTGACTGTCCACTCAATTTGAATTGCAGTCTATTAAGGAGCTGATCTGTATACATAATGTACAGGAACGCATGGTAGTCCATTGTGTGTGTGTGTGCGTGTGCGTGTATGTGTGTGTGTGTGTGTGTGTGTGTGTGTGTGTGTGTGTGTGTGTGTGTGTGTGTGTGTGTGTGTGTGTGTGTGTGTGTGTGTGTGTGTGTGTGTGTGTGTGTGTGTGCGTATGTGTGTGCGTATGTGCATGTGTGTGCGTGTGTGTGTGTGTGTGTGTGCGAATGGCTCAGTTAATATCTGTGTGTATTTATCTGTTATCTGAGTTATAGTGGGACCCTCCATTTTCCACCCAGTGAGTCTGGAGGAGAAAACCTGAGGGAGGAGAAGGAGAGGGGGATTAGAGGAGGGAGAGAGAGAGGGAGGAGGTGGATTAGAAATGGAGGGAGAGAGAGAGGGAGGTGGATTAGAAATGGAGGGAGAGAGAGAGGGAGGTGGATTAGAAATGGAGGGAGAGAGAGAGGGATTAGAGATGGAGGGAGGGAGAAGGGGAGGAGGTGGATTAATGAGAAACGGAGGGGAGGGAGGGAGGTGAGGTGAGGGGGGAGGGAGGGAGGGATGGAGGGAGGGAGGTGAGGAGGTGAGGGACGGAGGGGAGGGAGGGGGCTGAGGAGGTGAGGGAGGGAGATGAGGAAGGGAGGTGAGGGAGGGAGGTGAGGGATGGATGGAGGGAGGGAGGTGAGGAGGTGAGGGAGGTGAGGGACGGAGGGGGAGGGAGGGAGGGAGGGAGGTGAGGGAGGTGAGGGAGGGGAGAGAGGGAGGGAGGGAGGGAGGAGGAAGGAGAGAGAAGATAGGAGAGAGGGAGGGGGAGGGAGGGAGAGAGAGGGAGGGAGGGAGGGAGGTGAGGCAGGGAGGGAGGGATTGAGGTGAGGGAGGGGAGAGGGATGGAGGGAGGTGAGGGAGGGAGGGGATGGAGGGAGGTGAGGGAGGGAGGGAGGGGAGGGTCTCAGTCTCAGAGTAGTGGGAGGGGCTAATGAGAAGTTTAGAAACAGTGAGTGACTGAAGATGTACGGGAGGAATGAGTTCAAGAGAGAGAGAGAGAGAAGCGGGGGAACATGACAGAGAGAGAGAACAGAAGGGAGAGAGAGAGAGAGAGAGAGAGAGAGAGAGAGAGAGAGAGAGAGAGAGAGAGAGAGAGAGAGAGAGAGAGAGAGAGAGAGAGAGAGAGAGAGAGAGAGGGAGAGAGAGAGAGATAGAGACGGTGAGGGAGAGGGGGGGGGGACGGAGCAGAGAAAGATTGTTGATCATAGAGGAGAGAAGTTAGAGAATGAAGGACAAAGGGAGGAGTGATTGAGGGAGGGAGGGGAGGAGAGAGGGAGGGAGGGGAGGAGAGAGGGAGGGGTGGGAGGGAGGGAGGGAGAGAAAGGACGGAGAGAGAGAGAGGGAGGGAGGGGAGGAGAGAGGGAGGGGTAGGAGGGAGGGAGAGAAAGACGGAGAGAGTGGGGGAGGGGGTCCTGATGAGGAAGAGGGGGGTGACAGTTTCATGCTTCACTGCTGGCTCAATAGCCATCCCTAGTGTGTGATTATGTAGACGTGTGTGTGTGTGTGTGTGTGTGTGTGTGTGTGTGTGTGTGTGTGTGTGTGTTTGACCTCATCCCTCTTTTCTATCTCTATCCATCCCCCTGTTCTCTCCCTCTTATCTAACTCCCTCTTTTCTTCCTGCTTTTCTTTTTATCCAGCAGAACATGTCCACAAGGTTTTGATGGATGTCAGCAATAGCGTTCGTTTTGTTTGTTTTTGATAATTATATAAGCTGTTTCTTTACTATGTTGAGTTTCCTATTAAGCCATCAGGATGTTGTCTAGTTCATCAGATGGGAGGTTACTGATATTGCACAGCTTTTACATCCGCCTTCACCGTGTCCCCAAAGACCCTGTTCAACGTACCTTTCTGAAGACGTGTGACTTCTTACAAATTATTTTGGCAAATTATTACCTTCTTCTCATCCTCTCTTTTCTCTCTATTTCTTTATTTTTATCCTCTTTTCTCTCTATTTTCTTCTTTTGATCCTCTCTTTCTCTCTACTTCTTTATTTTTATCCTCTCTTTTCTCTCTATTTTCTTCTTTTGATCCTCTCTTTCTCTATTCCCTTGTTCCCCTCATCTTGTTTCTTCTTTTCTCCACCCCCACGTTTAAATCTTGGTTTTGGTGTTTTAGCTTTCTGTCTCTCTCTCTCTCACACACACACACACACACACACGCAAACACTTCCCCAGCTGCCAAGTGTGTGTGAATCGATTTGGCCTGTGCCCTTTCTAAGCGTTCTACATGCTCTGTGGACCTCTCTCTCTCTCTCTCTCTCTCCATCTCTCTCTCTCTCTCTCTCTCTCTCCATCTCTCCATCGACTGGCATCTGTTACACACACCACCATCTCTCTCTGTGTGTGTCTCTATGTCTCTAGCTCTCTCTTTCTCTCTCTGTCTCTCTTTCTCTCTCTGTGTGTCTCTATGTCTCTCTGTCTCTCTCTGTGTGTCTCTATGTCTCTCTCTGTGTGTCTCCATGTCTCTTTATCTCTCTCTGTGTGTCTCTATGTCTCTCTCTCTCTGTACCTCTCTGAATGTCTCTACATCTGTCTCTCTCTGTCAGGGTCCAGAGGCCTAAGCACAGCGCTAGAGACCCAAGAGCAGACTATTATATAGATAGTAAGCGTAAACTAAAAAGTCTTAAGAGGAACCCGACTTAACAGGGTTAACGCAAACACATAGAAGAAACAAACTGTAACCAAGGAGAAGGAAGACACATGAAACCTCTTCTAGGGTAGACTCCCATTTACAAGTTTAATGTCCCAACAAGGCAAACAACAGAAACAGGAACTTAAATAGGGGCAGGGAAACCCCAAACGAGGAACACCTGAAAACAATAACCCAATAAGCAGGGGAACACAACATGACCAGCAGGTGTCAGGTAGGTGCTCTCTCTGGTCCTGGCCTTCTGCGACCTCAGGTGGCGACAGGAGCATCCAGACCCTGACAGGACCCCCCCTCCGACGAGCGGCCCCGGACGCGCCTACCGGAACCCCTGGAAGCAGAGAGGAAGGAAGTTATCAAAGTCTTGTCCAGGATGTCACCCGCCGGAACCCAGGTCCGTTCCTCCAGCCCATAACCCTCCCAATCCACCAGATACTGTGGACGACCCCGAACCAGACGAGAGGCCATGATGCACCGTGCTGTGTAGGCTGGCTTTCCAGCGATAGTCCGAGGCGCCGGCGCCGGAACGTCCCGGGGGCAGAGCGGGCTAATTACCCGGGGTTTCATCTGGGAGACGTGGAAGACCGGGTGGACGTGGAGGGACCATGGGAGCCGGAGCCGAAACGTGACTGGGTTGATCCTCTGGGCTATCTGGTAGGGTCCGATGAACCGCGGCTGGAGCTTGGGAGGAGCGCCCCGTAGGTGCAGGTCCCGGGTGGACAACCAGACCCACTGACCCACCTGGTAGCGGGGTCCAGTGCGACGATGGCGGTTGGCCTGTTTCTCCATGTTAGCCCGGGCTTTCAGCAGGGCCACCCGAGCCCTCTTCCAGGCCTGACGACAGCGCCTAACAAAGGTTATGGCTGAGGAAACACAGACATCTGTCTCCTCCTCTGGAAACAGCGGGACAGGGTAGCCCAGCAGGCACTCGTGAGGTGACATACCAAGGGCAGAGTGTTGCAAGGTGTTGTGGGCAAACTCAGCCCAAAGCAGCTACTTACTCCAGCCCGTGGGGTCTTTGGTCGCCAAGCATCGTAGACAGGTCTCCAGATCCTGGTTGACCCTCTCCGTCTGGCCGTTGGTCTGGGGGTGGAAGCTTGACGAGAGGCTAACAGAAGCTCCCAACAGGCGGCAGAAGGCTTTCCAGAACCTGGAGACAAACTGAGGGCCCCGGTCACTGACCACGTCCACAGGGAAGCCGTAGAACCGGAACACGTGGTGGAGGACCAGTGAAGCAGTCTCGGGTGCAGAGGGGAGCTTAGGCAGAGGGACGAAGCGAGCCGTCTTGGAGAACCGGTCCACCACTACAAGAACCACCGTGTTGCCCTGGGAATCGGGAAGGCCAGTGACAAAGTCCAGAGAGATGTGGGACCAAGGACGACCAGGGATCGGAAGAGGACGCAGAAGACCAGTCGGCGGCGCGGATGAGCTCTTGTTGCGTGCGCAGGTGGAACATGCCGCAACGTAGTCCTCCACATCCTTCTTGACCCCCGGCCACCAGAATCGGCGCAGAAGGACCTCCAGGGTACGTGTCCGACCAGGGTGACAAGACCAGGGAGACGCGTGGGCCCAGGTGATGACTTGGGGGCGTAGCTGGAGAGGCACAAATAAACATCGTGAAGGACCCCCCGGAGGGGGCTGGGCGGTTCGGGTGGCTTGCCTTACCTCCTCCACGATCGTCCACTGGACGGGGGCCACCACACAGGCCGGGGGAACAACGGTGTCGTTCGTGGGTTGAGTGACAGTGGTACCCGGAAGCCGGGACAGGGCGTCAGGCTTACTGTTCTTTGAGCCGGGACGGAATGTAATCACTAAGTCGAATCTCTCAAAGAACAGGGCCCAACGTGCCTGTCTGGGGTTAAGTCGCTTAGCCGCCCGGACGAACTCCAGGTTCTTGTGGTCCGTCCACACCACAACAGGACGTTTGGCCCCCTCCAGTCAGTGCCTCCACTCCTCCAAGGCCAGCTTGACGGCGAGTAGCTCTCTGTCCCCAACTCCATAGTTCCGTTCTGCTGGGGTCAGACGCCTAGAAAAATAGGCACAAGGCCGGAGCATCCCATCAGGGTGGCTGCGCTGTGATAGGATGGCCCCTGCTCCCACCTCCGAGGCGTCCACCTCCACAACGAACGGGTGATCGGCATCTGCAGCACAGGCGCCGTGGTGAAGCGCCGCTTAAGCTCGGCAAAGGCCTCCCTGGCGGCCGAGTTGAGCACAAAGCGGCCAACGGATTAGCGGGTGAGCTCGATGAGGGGGAGGGCCAGCGACCCAAAGTCCCTGACAAAACGGCGGTAGAAGTTGGCAAACCCGAGGAATCGCTGGACCTCCTTCACAGACATAGGCTCCGGCCACTCCTGGACAGCGCGCACCTTGCTGCCGTCCATCTCCAGGCGCCCCTCTGAGACCACGTACCCCAAGAAGGCGACGCGCCGGACGTGGAACTCGCATTTGGGAACCTTGACAAACAGGCGGTGCTGGAGTAGACGCCGCAGGACAGTCCGGACATGGACCTCATGCTCCGCCTCCGAACTCGAGAAGATGAGGATATCGTCCAGGTAGACGAAGACGAATCTTCCCAGGAACTCCCGGAGGACGGAGTTGATGAGGGCCTGGAAGACCGCTGGGGCATTGGTCAGGCCAAACGGCATAACGAGATACTCGTAATGGCCGGCGGGGGTATTAAAGGCGGTCTTCCATTCATCTCCCCGCCGAATGCGCACCAGGTTGTATGCACTGCGAAGATCCAGTTTAGTGAACCAAGCAGCGCCCTGAAGCCTCTCGAAGGCGGTGTTCATCAGAGGGAGGGGGTACTTGTTTTTCACCGTGATTTTGTTCAGCCCCCGGTGGTCCACACATGGCCGGAGATCACCCCCCTTCTTACCTACAAAGAAGAACCCTGCGCCAGCAGGGGAGGTAGAAGGGCGAATAAAGCCAGCCGCTAGCGCCTCCTCAATGTAAGCCTCGATCGCCTGATGTTCCTGAGCAGACAGGGAGAAGGTCCGGCCCCTAGGAGGTGAGGTCCCCGGAAGCAGTTCTATGGAGCAGTCGAAATCCCGGTGAGGTGGTAACACGCTGCGGTGCGCCTTGCTAAAGACTGCCCCCAGGTGATGGTAGCAAGAAGGTACCAGGGACAGGTCAGACTCAGAAACCACCACGGAGGGCTCCGGAGCGGCAGGACTGAGAAGGCTGGCTGCAGCGCACTGGTCCCCCCAACCCAGCAAGGTCCCCGTAGACCAACAGAAGCGTGGATCATGTTGGGCCAGCCAGGGATAGCCGAGAACAAGGGGAAGCCTTGGCGTGTTGAGGACGTAGAGCTGGATGACCTCCTGGTGTCGGAAGGGCGCACTGAGGTGGACAGGACACGAAACGTGTTCCACGATCCCGGTACCCAGCCCCCTGCCATCCAGAGCCACCCCAGGAAGGGGGCGGTCCAGCCAATGCAGAGGCAACCGATGGCGCCGCGCCCAGGTCTTGTCCACAAAGCTCTCAGCGGCTCCTGAGTCGACAAAGGCATCCACCTGGACCTGCGTGCCCTCCCCCCAAGACAGAGATGTTGGCAGGACCAGATGAGAAGGCCAAGCAGTGACAGCAACATGAAAACTGCTCACCTGAGTCCCTTCATGTTCTGGTTGTCGACGGTCACCTCTGGCCAATAGGGGGCAGCGGTCCCTGAAGTGGCCCGACTCCCCACAGTAGAGGCATAGCTTAGCCCGTAGACTGCGAGCCCTCTCAGCCTTGGAAAGCCGGGACCCGCCTACTTCCATGGGCTCAGGTTCCCCCTGGGTGAACAGCGGCTCGCTGACCAAAGGCGGTCGGCGGTCCGGTGAAGGCAGGCGTGATCGACGTCTCTCCCGGAGGCGCTTATCTATGCGCACGGAGACTGAGAGAAGCGCCTCCAGGTCGTCAAGATCCTCTCGGGCCGCCAACTCGTCCTGAATGCGATCATTAAGACCACGGCGGAACAGGGGCACCTCGACGGCAGCGTTGAATCCACTCTCTTCCGCCAGCGATCGGAACTCGATCGCGTAGTCTGCCACACTACGCGACCCCTGACGGACTTCAAGTAGCCGCGTTGCCGCCTCAGCACCGCTGCAGCGATGATCAAAGGTCGTCCTGAAGGCCTCCATGAAGCGTGCTAAATCATGAAGCACAGGGGACCCCCTCTCAGCTACTGCCGTGGCCTAAGTGAGAGCTCTGCCTGTGAGCAGCGCCATGATGTATGCCACCCGTGTTGCCTCGTCCCAGAAGGCGGAAGGTTGGCTGCGAAAGATGTTGTTACACTGGAGGAGGAAACTCCTGCAGCCTCCCGGGTGGCCATCATATCTTGCCGGTGCCGGAAGGGCCAGCTCCCTTCCTGTTGAGTTCCCCACCACAGGTGGCGAAGGGTTGGTGGTCGCCGGTCCCAGGGCCATTGCGGCAGCAGAACACACCGCCTCCACTCTCGCTGTCATCGAGTGCTGGGCACCAACAAGCTGTTCCACCGCCTGGGTGAGGCTCTGGACTTGCGCTCCCAAGGCCTGCAGCTCCTCATGTTGATGGCCCACCGCCACTCCCTGGTTACGCACAGCGGTCTGCAGCGCAGGGACGTCTGCTGGGTCGATCTGTCCCGGTTGGGACATTCTGTCAGGGTCTAGAGGCCTAAGCACAGCGCTAGAGACCCAAGAGCAGACTATTATATAGATAGTAAGCGTAAACTAAAAAGTCTTAAGAGGAACCCGACTTAACAGGGTTAACGCAAACACATAGAAGAAACAAACCGGAACCAAGGAGAAGGAAGACACATGAAACCTCTTCTAGGGTAGACTCCCGTTTACAAGTTTAATGTCCCAACAAGGCAAACAACAGAAACAAGAACTTAAATAGGGGCAGGGAAACCCCAAACGAGGAACACCTGAAAACAATAACCCAATAAGCAGGGGAACACAACATGACCAGCAGGTGTCAGGTGGGTGCTCTCCCTGGTCCTGGCCTTCTGCGACCTCTGGTGGCGATAGGAGCATCCAGACCCTGACACTCTCTCTCTCTCTCTCTATCTCTCTCTGTATGTCTCTCTGTCTCTCTCTCTCCATCTCTCTCTGTTTGTCTCTATGTCTCTCTCTATAAATCTCTCTTTATGTCTATGTCTCTCTCTCTTTCTTTGTCTCTCTTTTTCTCTTCCTAAATTACTCTATTTTTCTTCATTCTCAGTCTATCTACCTGTCTCTCCTTCTATATTTTTAACAAATATATCTCTCCATCTCTTGTTGTTCTGTGGTGGTGGGTGGGGGGGGCGGGGGGGGGGGGGCATGTTGTCTGGCATGCCAAGCCGTGACTCATATCTGGAACTCAGCCCCCCCCCCCGCCCCCCTCCTCACCCACCCCTCCCTTCCTCTCTCGCTTTTAAAAAAAAATTATCTCGCTCTCCAGCTGAGTGATTACCCCTCGTTAAAATCTGAATAAAACATTGTTAGCGTGGATCGTTAGGCCTCTCTGCCGCTCCAGCACGGGGCTCACTCGTTAGCGCGCGGCTCGCCGCTAAGTGAGCGGCCTTTGAGGAATGTTATTCTAATTCCAATTAGCTCTTCAAGCTTGGAGGGGTGCCAGAGTGTGGGGAAAACACTTAGTTACGCACACACACACACACACACACACACACACACACACACA